>JANIJG010023179.1:0-48376 GCA_024611175.1 Megaceryle torquata
TGTTTTAAATTGCCTCCAGGGGTCCTTTTTAATTTTTTTTTTTTTTTTTTTTTTTTTTTTTTTTTTTTTTGCGTTATGAGATTAAGAAGAAAAATAAAAGAGCAATAACTATCCATGTTGAGCTCTCAGTAAATACATCCCCCACCAGACCCATTTACATTAATATCAGGGCAGAAACAGAAGGAACCTGTTTGTATTTTGATTTGTGTCACTAATCTCACAGAATTCACTGGCATTTACAATAGGAGATTAAAGCAAGGGAAGAACTTAACCCAAGAAGCTATAGAGAAGCAGGTGGTTGGATCAACAGGCTACAATCAGCCCTGAATGTTTCTTGCAGAAACCACCATCACTGTCATCGTAATGAAACTTTTAATTTAAAGCAAAAGGCAATATGGCTCTACAGATGAGCCACAGATTATTTATTGTGTTTCCATTAAATATTTGTGGTCTGAAGACCACAGTTCATCAGCCTCTGACATGCACAGAGGTAGGACATATACTCCATAACATGCTCAGATCAATAGGAGCTCATGAGGGAGTGTGTAAGTCTGTCTGCACTTCCCTCCTTAGTAGCAGATACATCAGACTTTGTGGTTAAGAAAGGCAGCTCAATTTCCTGAAGTGATGTGTTTTATTTAGATTGAGCAGATCGAGGCAGAAAGCTCTTCACTTCACTCTTCTGTCAGTGCTCACTGCTCATTTGAACGTCTTTGCCAACAGGAGTTAGTAGAAAAGATGCCCAAAGAGAAATAGATTGAACTTTCAGCTCTATGGCTAATCTTTGATGTTCTGGGCTGCATCCATTCAGCAAATTGTAAGCCTTCTAACTGTTTACCTGAGCCCATGTGCAAAGCAGACATTCGTGTTTTAATGCTTGAATGTTAAAGATAAAACACACTATTAGAACAGGAGGACTTTCCTTTTTAGTACTAAGATGGAAATTTGCATTTTAGGATGAGAATTGTCTTTCCATTGAACTATGGCTCACACATTTAATACCAGAAATAGATTGTACATGAATTCATTTTTGTCTGCTAATCCAGAAAGCAGCTTTGTAAAGACTCATGGATGAGATTTTTAAGCTTCCTTGATTTTACTATCTGCTTTAAAATCTAGACTTAGGGCCGACGTAATGATTTATATGATATCAGGAGTGTTTTTCCCCCTCCCACCCCCTTGTTCATGAAGTAGGAATTGTCCAAATTTCCACCACTGTCTTCAAATATGTATTAAATTAAATTAAAACTGCTCAGTGAAACAACCTTACATTTTGTCTATATTGCCATCAAAAGTAGCTACAGGGTAAGAACAATTAACAGTTAAATTATAGTTTGCAGCAGAGCTGATTAAATGACATAAATAATGAACAATAATGTAAAGGTAAATCAAGAATTTAATTAAAATTTTAATTAATGAGAGGCCAAAGAGATATTCAATATAATTGCAAGACTGCAATTTTAAACTTTCCCTTATGAATAGTGGCAGTGTCTGTGGAACTCCTTACCACAGGCACTATTAGGGGAAGAGATTAGTAATGTTAAAAAAAGTACAGGAGATTTATATGGACAACATCTGAAATTACAACAGTGGCATTTTCAGAAATTTTATATACCCTATTCATCAGAGTATTATCTACCTTTTAACCAAATAAATCAAGGTACAATATTTTTGAGGTAATTATCTTGTAACAATATACAAATATTCCTCTTGCCTTACCTTGAAGCGGACACAAGATAGTATATCAGAAGAACTTCTTTGTCAGTGACTTCCTAGGTTCATAATAACTGAAAAAATATTTCATTTAAAATAATTAAAAAAAAAGAACATAATTTCCTGGCTTTTAATAGCTAATTTCATTTGTATATCTAGCATTTAATTGGATCGGTAGCCAACAGCATTAATCTGAATCCCTTGCTGCAGCTACCTCTAGGATGGTTGAACATGTGAGAGCTTTTGCTAGTCTTTCCTAATTTTATTATAAAGCTTCATTTCAAACTACATATGATAGCATACCAGAACACTTTGATGTTATTATCAATACAATAGAAACACTTTTAGTATTGACAGTTAATTTTTGTTGCTATTTTAATCTATTTATATAATCTATTATAATACATATAATATATTATTATATGTTATATTATTTTAGCAGTCTGTTATTATTTAATCATTGTATTGTATTGCACCTGCAGGTTGACATACCATGTTTGTCTTAGGTGGGGTACAAAACTGTATACAGTAAGTTGAATACAAATATTTGCAATCAGCAGCATAGGAATTGGACTTCTCTGTAATTTTCTGCTAGGAAGGCATGTGTTGTACTTTCAAAACACTATCAGTGTTCTGGTTTCAAACATCAACTGCATTTTCTTCTCTGAAACACAGCAACTTTTATCCAGAGGAAGCAAAATCAACCACATACTCAAAACTTATCAATAAATAGCATGCCCATATCTTTTGTGCAGGATTTTTTGTTCTGTGGGATTTTCGTGCTCTGCAGAACATAGAGTAGAAACTTTAAATGCTCCTTTCTTTCTCCTTAGGAGGTAGTAGTCTCAGTCTTCTTCTCCAAAACATCTAAAAAAATCCATCTCCTGACTTACAAGGACAGTAGCAGGTCTGAAGTGCTCACCATCTTCTAGAATATCAGTTAGCAGAGATTTATCATTTAAGTCACAAAAGGTTACAGTGTTCTTTCCTTCTGATTGGTGACAATAATTTAAACATCATGTTCTGCTGAATTTCCTAGGCTTGCTGCTTGGATGAGCAAACCAAACCAGACATCCATCTTGTTGGTTTATTGCTTTGTCCACCAATCTTAGCTTCCCAAGTTCTGTTACTTTGAAAGGTTTGATAAAAAGAAAGCTTCAGAAAATATTTCAGCATCTCAGTTCCATTTAGGTACGAAAGTAAAAGAACCTGGACTTCAGTTTTTCTGCAAAACAGTTGTTTTAGGAAGTGATGTTATAGGAAGTAATAGCTTTCCCTTATCCTATCAGATATTGCACAGATTCTGTTGTGCAGCTTGCAGGTACTATAGCACTTAGAGCCAGTTATAAATTTCAGATGACAAAACATTGGGAAGAGAGCATGATTACCTTTAATCTTCCAGTTTCATTTCTCAGCCTTAGCTATTGTCAACACTGGGAAGAGTCATTTCAAAATTTTGCACATGTGTTTTTCCAAGACCACAATTGGGTCATGTCATGAACACGAGTTTTATTTAATGCAGGTTGAATCTGAAGTGCTAGGAATATCAGAACTGTATTTCAATGAACAAAATGTTTTTGATATCAACAGAAGAGAAAAAATACCTGCTGCTTAAGCTATCAGTATGTAGTCTGAGCATTTAGGTAGCTGCTTAACATAAATAACACCAATCCAATAAAATAGCCATATGAGAGAAAGGAAACTTTATTTGGTTTAATTTATGGTAGTGAAAAGTGCCTGTACCTTTTAAGACATTCTGACTGTGGTTAATATTACCTACGGTGTCTTATTAAGAAGCTTAATGTCAATTCAAAGTGAGAAGCTATTCAGACTCAATGGTGGTTAGGTACTTTCTTCTAGGTCAGACTTTTAATTGTCTCTAACTGTGGAAAAAAAGAGTAGACAAGTGTAAAGAAAGAGGAAGAATTTTGGTGCATTGACTAGGTGACCAGGCAGAGCAATATTTTGAAGTGGAAAAGAAAAAACATAGGTTTACACTGGAGATTGTAGTAGGTGGTGAAGTATCTGTAGGGAAACAAGTTTCTTGGCTGTATATAAGCCTCAGGAATAAAGGAAGGACTAATTAAGACTGCAGTGACTGGTGTTCCTTCATAGCAGGAGGATTATGACAGTCTCCTGAATTTCAGATGTATAGAATTACTGTATTATCTAAGGCAAAGGATGCTTAGTCAAAGTTTGTCTTTAGTTTGTCTGCATTCAAGGTTGTTCATGTGTACAGTACTAAGCCTTTCCACTGTGAGATCCTGACACGCACTGACTTTGCTGAACATGGCCAGCTCTAAGCTGAGCAACTGCCTAGAGCCACAAAGCAGGGAACTGCTTTTAGCCACAGATTGCTGGTTGCTGGATGTGCAGCAAAAGACCCCAGACTAGCCATGTGCTTTGGTTATGCCATATAGCCTTGCTACAGCAGGAGGAAAGCTCAGGCTGGGTGAGTGGTGGGAACTTGTCCCAGGAAAGAGGGCAGAATGATTTGCTTCTCCTTGCAGCTGCAGCAGTCACTGTCTCCTCTCCTCACATCTTGCAGAACAGAAAGTCTTATACCCCACAGCATGGTTTCCCGCTGTATTTCTGTGCCAGCTTCACTGCTTTTCTATACCTTCTTACTGCATGTTCCTCCTGGTTCCCTTCCACACAGGTTGGTATTCAGTGGCCCTCCCATTAAAAAGATAATAAAGAAAACACTTTTCTGTTTGGCTAACAAGTTAAATCAGTTCAGTGAAGATTCCCGAGAAAGCACCATAGCCAGTGCAAGGGAGACAGTTATGAGTAGGCAGATGAGAAGGCAGAAGCAGAGAAGGGAAGAAGAAATGGGTCTGTTCTTTTCAGGTACAGCAAGTTGTTAGACTGCCTCAGCTGTACTGTGGAACTGTACCCCAGGGCACAAGGAAAGGTCAAAAGAGTCCTTTCTACAACTCTTATAATGGACTAATATAATCGTTGGCAGCAGTGTATCAGCAGTTCACAAATACAGAAGTACAGCAAATTAGTTAGGATACTAATTGTCAATTTTTTTCATAGTTCCTGTTCTTCTAATTTCAGAATTGAGTGAGAGAAATGTTTTCATCTATCCTAACTGGATTCAGAACAGTAGCTGAAATGAGAGAAGTTTCCTCTTAGGAGAGATCTTTTTACTGTCCTTTCCAGGTGCCTGTTCATTTCTCTTTTGATCATGTGAATGTTTTACTTCAACTTTCATAAACAAACATTTGCCTTAGATAATATAAAGAATCCTTCAAGTATTATGAAAGCGCATTCCAGCACTACAGAGCACTGTGAATGATCACATATACAAGGTCAAGCATTCTTGCCAAAAGACCAAAGAGACATATATTATTTAAACAGAGAAACAAAGGGTGAAAGGGCTCAGGCCATTGAAAAGGCTATTGTCTCTCTTTCAAGAGACTGGAGTTTAGTTTATGAAACAGAAATCAGATCAACCCGAGAGCGAGCCAGATGGCTTTGCCACCTGACAAGGTTAGGCGATCTGTCTGACCTTGTTAAGGGACCTAGAGTGAGTGGTAAATAATGCCCACTTGCCACTTGCTCCTAAAAAGGTTTTTAAACAATGGTGAAAACCTAACATGTCAGTTAGGCAGCTTACACCACTAGAAATAATGGGAGGATAATTTTACTGACCTGCTATGTTTATTCCATTATTAGCATGAATTGCACGGCAGAGGGCCCTGTAGTACAGCTGCAGATAAAGAATGTTATTTTATAAAGCTCAATTCATCTTCTGATGCTGAGATACTTGTTTTAAGCAACGGGAGGCTTGCTTCTATTTGTCCATATGCACTTGTTTTCTATCATGTCGGAAACACCAACCATTAATACAATGATGAGCAAATGCAGTTTTATTATATTAAAATTCATTACTCCGTTGAACAAATAATATTTTCTGGCTGAGGGAATTCAAACTAGGAACACCTTCTCTAATAATTCATGTAATCTTTGACACCCGTGCAGCATATACATCATGTGTTACAAAATCAGAATAGTGCTATTATTCCACTTTACCCCACAGTATAAAAAAATACAAAAAGGATAGCGGTTTGGAGTAACACAGTGACAAATCAAAAGTGGGCTGGAACAGCTAGCAAAATATTTTTACAAAAAGCTGTGCAAACATGTGAACTCATTTATCAAATATTGTATCTGAAACAACTTCTGACTTGTGTGTGTCTGAAGACTGGAATTTTACAAAGCCTATGACTACTACAGGGGTGACAAAATATTTTTTCATGTATTAACTGGAAAAATGTAAAGGAACTATAATGATCCAAGTCTGAGATTTTGAGTGTTGTTTTGGAACACTGATTCACAAAGTTTCCGTGCTGCGATCCTCACGCTACAACCAAATTATGGTCAGGGACCATTTTTGCTTAGCCACACAGAGTTGTTCTGGTCATATGAGCCCTTGCTGCAATCTCTGGGGTGAAAGACTGTGGGTTTAGCAAATTAGAAGATAAAGGACTCAAAAAAGAGTATGTCAAAAAATGCTAGTACTCATGTTCTACTACTATGGGACAAAATAAAAATGAAGCTTCCATTGTAATAATAAATACCTTTTTGATGTGTTAAGTGTTAGATTTAATTAAAGATTAAGTGAATCATTATAGTCTTTGGGTAGTGAGGAAAAGGACAAACACAATTTCATCATTGCATTAAGAAAAATAAATCTTTCTACTGATACATTTTCACTCTCAATGACAATGATTTAGAATCTAAGAAAACGAGATAATAGTTTAGGATCAATACTGTGTGAGCAGGTATGGTGGAAATGTTACTAAATTTTACAAACATCTCTTATTTCCTTATACTATGATTAATGGTCCTGATCAAGACCAAGTTTCCACTTTAGCTGGCAGTTGGCAAGTTGAGTTTCCAGCCTAATTAAAAAGTATGAAAAAAAGAGGAAGTACTTTCTACAAGATCACATAGTATGTCAGATAAAAGTGGTGAGAAACCTGACGCTGCAGCCAAAATCCTGGCTTGCCTCCTTGGAGCTAAGAAAATAGAAGTCTGAAAATACGGACTGTTGTTCTTGGGGAATGTGAGATTATGATTATTTACTAGTTTTGGAGCAGAAATGGCTTCTCGTGTGCTGTTCTCTTCACTACTGGATAACAGATTGTTTGCTCATACCTTTTAGAAAAGTAGTGGTTGCTGAAGAAAAGTTTTCAAATAATGAATTGTGGAATTTTGTTTGATAAGAACTGAAAAGACCTAAAAGGTCAGGGCAGAGCACTTAATAGATGGAAGACTTTTCATTGACTTTCAAAACCAGTAGATCAAGTCTGTAACTGAGGCATCAAAATTCATCCCTTCAATAGAGTGATTGCATATAGAAGTTGATGTGCATCTGGATTCTAATATATTTTTCATTATGCAAATTTGAATAGCAAGATGTATAAATTTGCAGATGGAAATAAATAGATTCTAGGCTATTATTTGTTAAACCTTTGCTCGTAACACTGCAGTTTAGCTGCTTTTATACAGAACTACAGCTGCAGAGAGGCCAGAAGAATTCAGCAATCAGATAACATAAGAACAGTGATTTCCAAAACATCACTGTAGATGCCCATTTTACTGATTTTCTTCCCTTATATCTTCCACTGGCAAGAGCAGCAGTAAGCTTGAATCACAGAATTGTAGGGGTTGGAAGGGACCTCTGGTGATCATCTCGTCCAACTCCCCTGCTAAAGCAAGTTCACACCACAAACTACACACCTCCAACTAGACCCTGTCCCACTGATCACAACTGTTTGAGCTCTGTCACTCAGCCAGTTCTCAATCCATTAATTCTTCTCCCTGTCTTCAGAGAAAGTGGAACTGGTATAAACAGTATGACCATTCCTTCTCTTTTTCAAAAGATAAAGTTGACATTGATTTGTGAAGGGCAAATACAGAGAAACACTTCTTTTCTTGCCTAGGGCCATTGCTATTCCCTTTCTTTCCAAGTTTCAGTACAGGGTATGGGAAGCTGGCGGGTTGAGTTGTTGTCCATTTCACAGTTTTATAGCAGCATGTTTGGCAGAATTATTCCTCTGTGCTTTTAGCACCATGTCAGCTCTTCTAGAATCAGAAGAATGTCTTCCAAATGAAATGAGCAAATACACTCCTCTTTCAGTTCTTGCTTTTTAAGCCTGATACCTATATTGTCAGTTCCTAAATGTGATTTTTCTCACGTGGACACTCTTTATAGGTCAGTAGTATTTGCTCAAAGTACATCACAGTTTAAATTTTTTTTTTTTTTTTTACATTGTACTACATGGACTTCAGATCCTGGAATACTGACTCCCAGATAATTCCACACAGAGAGAAAATGTTGCTGACCTCTGTATTATCTTTGTGTTATCTCTGGAAGCCTTTCTGCAAGTGATTTTGTGAACTGCACAAAAGGAAGTTCCACCTCAACATGAGGAAAAACTTTACTGTGAGAGTGACGGAGCACTGGAACAGGTTGCCCAGAGAGGTTGTGGAGTCTCCTCTGGAGACTTTCAAGCCCCACCTGGATCTGTTCCTCTGTGGCCTGCCGTGGGTGATCCTGGGCTGGCAGGGGGGTTGGACTTGATCTCCAGAGGTGCCTTCCAACCCCTACCATTCTATGATATTATGATTCCATTAAATGCTTTTGAGTTATTGCAGTATGGGTATTACCTGAAGTTTCTAGTCACTCTAGAAAAGACATCTAATTTTGTCATATAGAAATTACTTCTTAAAAAAGTCAGTAATTGCCAGAGACATGGATAATGTCTGAGATATCACTGTCATCAGTTATTCTGAGCACATTATTATTTAGTTCATAGCATACCAAGAGCTCACAAGCTAACAGATCAGGCAAATCACTGAAAGTACAAGCTTAAAGATCTCTCTTGCCTCCACAGATGTTGAGCACTGGTAAATTATTGTGTGCAGAGTGCAATGACACTGGTGGTATGTGAACAAGAAAAAACACTTAAAAACTGTGCACTGACTTGAAAAACATATCTTAGCTGCCAGGAAAGAGGCTTCTGATCCCTTGTACTTCAAAGGCATGAAGATAAAGCTCACTTTTTAAAGATTGCACATAAGTATCTTAGGGATACCAGGAACAATAGGTCAGGAATTATTATTTTTTTTCTAAAAAAGATAGCAAAAATAAGGAATTACTGCTATGAGTCATTAAACAAAATTCTAGTTATGTTTTATGTACTGTTGAATAAAAAGCTTATTATTATTTATTAAACTAGAATCATTACTTGATAAACCATGTTAGAAGAGGATGGATTTATTATGGTTCCCATACACCTAAAAGGTTAACACCCTTCTGACTGCAAAATAATACACTTTCCACTAATGGGAACATTTAACATTTAACAGAGACATGAAAAGATGTCCTTGATATTTCTTATTAGAGCAATACCATCTCTAGCTCCTAAAATAATGGCAAATATTAATATTTTAAATCATCAAACAAAAGGTATGGGCTCATAGTGTTGCAAATTTTTTTAAATGGAATTATAAACAACAGAATAAGTTGAAAAACTCACTCTCTGTTCCTGAAGTTTTTTCTATTACTACTTTTCAAACTAATGATAAGTGAGGTGTCAAGTCAATGATGCAACTGCCTGTGTTACTCTTGTTACTCTTTAGAGAATCACTGACAGGTTTGGGGGTTTTTTTTAATTATTTCCTGCAGCTTAATGTCATTCTAATAAAAAATGGCTGATAAAGAGGTGAATAAGACACTTTTAAAATGTTCACCTATCTGTAACTTATTGGGGACCCTCAATTAAAAGCTAGAGAAACATCTTGTACCACTATTAGAGACATAACCTCTGATCTCTGTGCATGGACCATGGGGACTGAATTTTATCATAAGCAAGATATAAAAGTTCCTGTGATAGCAACTGTAAAGAGTAAAAGAAAATATTCATGGCAACTGTTTTATTTATGTTCTCTGGGAAAGATACCCAGATCTGTCCAAGGCAGTGAGACTTCCTACTCTTACTACTTCAGCAGCAGTAGGTATACCTCCTGTGGTGCTGAAATCTTCAACCTACAATTATTCACCCTTACATCAGAGTTCACTTATTAGAAATTCACTTCTGTTGCACCATCATGGCCAGTCAGTGTTGTCCACTGATACATAGCAGTTTTTGAAGTACCCCAAGTAGTCTCTCAAAAATTCTCTTTCCATGTGTGAAACAGTCAACAAATTTCCTACACAGGTAATGGGTGTAAGCAGCTGTGTCTTTTCTGCAAAATGTGTTCATGTGCAGAACCCTGGAAACACAAGTCTGAATGTGAAATACTTGGACATCCACAGTTCCTGAATCAGTGTATATTTGCTTTGTTTCTTTGTTGTGGAAATTAGTTGGACGTAGTGAGTCTTTTTCAATTAGTAGACCACATGTTGATAGAATACAGACATCTCCTGGTAGGTGTGAAAGAGTTTAAGAGGAAAATGTGGTGAAATACACATATTCTTTCTGTAAGAGAAAGAAAGAATGGAAAGAAGCTCTGTCTGGAAGGATTTTTACTGTCTGTAAAGTTTAGGAAAAGGAAACGTACATTACTTAAGCCTTTTCACCCACAGCCTTCTTTAGAGGCTTAGAAGATGAGAAAGTAGAATCTCTTTGAACATGAAAATGTTTAATTTAAATGTGGTTGTTTGGTATTTAGTAAAATAATTTAATGAACTCTTACTAGTACATTCCTCATATATCTTCATTTGAAGCACTTGCAATATACTCGAATACATCCAGATAAAGTACTACATGTGTTCAAAGGAAACTACTTTCCACTTTGAACTTTTGTATGTAAATTAAATTGCCTGAGCCATTAACACATTGGAGAAAACACTGGAGAAGACAGTTTGAAGTGAAGTGGCAAATATGTGTTCATTCCCATAGGCATTTCATTGCAACGTCTTAGGTAAAACTGGGAGATTGGATACTTTGTATTTCTGTCCTTCTGTTTAAAATTGTGTTCTCAAATATGAAAAAAGTGTGTTTCCTAGGGATTCTACTCTCTTCTGTTACTGAAACAGTATTATCCATAAATAAAACAAGTACATATTTGCTGGAGGCAGAGGTATCATCTGATACAGATCATGCATTAAGTATGATGTGATACGGTATCTGGTTGGAGGGAGCTAATTAAATGTGGGCGAACTGTAACTGATGCAAGGAGCTGAGAAAACACTAAAAACAAAAAAAAAGAAGCTACAGTTTATATGTTTACACTTTAGGAATGGTTGCATGGCTCATGTTCTATTTTCTTTTCTGTAGGGCCTTGTTTAACTGCCACCATAAGAATAGGTATATTCTTGTAACATGTAAAGTGAAATAACTGAATGTCACATGTAAATTATTATAGCCCTCTTCCTTTCCAGCCATGGACCACAGAAATCTGGTATCAGCTGACTGGACCCAGGAATATAGTTATATACCATTAATCTAAAGTTTTCTGTAAATACTACATGGAAATGGAAATGAATCCTGTAAATAAAATTCCCACTTACCCCAAAACAGGGTGAGAATACTGCAGGAGTTATTTAGGTGCCTAGTGAAATCAATGAGACAGTTTATCTACATACCATAAGAATGTTTGGATCTGTGATTTGCTAATCCCTCATGGATTTCTAATACCATCTCATAACAAAGATATTACATTACATAGAAGCCCTGCTGAGAAGTGATGTCAGTTATCTATAGGGGGAGCACCAGTGAGGCTGAAAAAGCTCTATTGGGGAAGAAAAATCTTGCCAAGTAGTTATCTTTGTTTGAAGAGCCATGAGGCCCAGGATAAATTAATAGTGTTCTATACAATTGAGTTAGTTCTGTGGTTAAAATCCTGGCTATTTCCCTTTCCTTAGATAGTAAAATAAAATCCTTTTTTTTTTTTTTTTTTTTTTTTTTTTTTTTTTTTTTTTTCCTGAAGCTACCTCTGTATGAGAGACATTCTGCTGGAGTTATTCCCTGTGGAAAATCGATATTCTGTCTTCTTTACCTAGCCCAAGAGAGCATCTTGAATTTTGAAGTCAACCACTGTAGAAGTTTCAGACAGTTGTTGCATAACAAATATGCTTAATCCATAGAGGGAAGAAAACATGTCAGAACTAAGATGATGTGATAAACTAAAACTGTCATTTGGGGGCAGAGTGAAAAGTAAATTAGCGAAATCAGAAAGCCATTTTCTTCATGACTAGCTACCACAATGATGACAGTAATTTGCCATTCAGTCAGCCCTCTGTCCAAGCCTGATATACAGGGAAGGACACATTCATCAAAAAAGAAGCATGTTTAATCAAGTCGTGCTATGTTCCACACTTTACTTGATGTAATGTTTTAACATTGTGGTGCAACGTAATCACACCCACCCATATAATAATTAGTGAATCATTTATTTCCCAGAGCGGCAGCTGTAAAAAGCCAATGGGCCTCAATGTGCAATAGAAGCAGAGGCATAAAAGCATATATATCATTTCCCAGCAAAGGGACTGATCCTGAAAATGTTGAAGCTACTGGCAAAATTCCCTTGATTTAAAGTAAAATAATGTTTAATATTTTATTCTAATGGAGAAAATGTTTATGACTTTTTCTAGAATCAATGTGCATGATCTCAAAATGCATTGCAAAGACTACTAAAAATTAAATCCCTTTTGCAAGCAGTGATGTAGTTACAACCCTGATTAGTTTTCTTCGGGAATGAAGCCATGGGTGTCTATAGCTAATACCATGAGGTAGAAGCAGAACTCTTTGATTTGGAGATAGTAGAAGATTCAAGCTTCCGTCTAGTGATGATGGAGATACCCCATTATATTATGTGTATCTTTTAGCTGCTGTCTGACAGCAGTCTATCAACTCCATGCAACAAGCAATAGCTGATCAGGGGTTTCACTCCTGTGCTGACTAGAATGAGAAATAGGAAAAATGAGAACCAGGAGCCCACAACAGGTCTTTGGCTGACTTCGAATGAAAGTTTACTGCCAAGTAAACAGATCACAAAGCCTCTCTATATTTAGACACCTTTTGGAAAAGACATTAAGGCAGAAGTTTTAAATGTGGATTGCTGACTCCTTTGAAGTTGATGCCTCCTGACATAATAACATAGGAAACTTTTTAAAAACACTTCCTGTAAGAACTTTTTAAAACTTGTTTTCATGCTTTTCATATATTTTTTTAAAATGTTTATTTCCAACTTAATCCAAATGCTTCTGCAATTATTGTCACATACACTGGATCCTGTTTCACCTTTGGAACAATAATTCTGTGGATATTTCACGTACAGCTCAATTCATAGTACAGTGGGGAATATTTATCTATACAGGTTTAAATACAAATTTTAATTTCTCCATTTTTAATTTGTCATTATGTCTTTCTGTATTCATTCCCTTACTTATGAAATCACTTGTCTTTTATGAGTGCATATATTCACAGAGTCTATCAGCCATTCTCCCATAGGTGAAATTCACTTGAGGTGTGGGGAAAAGTACAAAAAGGCTAAATCTCTCCTGCATTAAGACTTATGTTATTACTCAAACGATAAAATAATGAAAAAAAAAGAACAAGGAATTCAGTTATCTCTACTCATTGCCAATTTTCAGATTTTCAGTATATATTTTAGATAAAGAGATGTAAGTAAGGTGTGTACAATCTTCACAGTTTAATCCAAAAAAAAAAAGGACTCGCTAGAATTCCTGATCCTGATTTAACATAAATATTAGGATTTTGGGAGGAAATTTACTGATAATTTATATGTGATTATGGCTTTATGAGAGTCTTACAATATTTTAAAAGGGACCACAGAATTTAACCGTACATAAATGTATGCAGAGAAAAGAAAACAAAAGAGTCTTACTCCGGTCTTCTACTTCATATGCCTGCATCTGTCTAATCTCAAACCTAGTCCATATTTAATTGAAATCATTAAGCACTCCCACTTACCTATCTGATTTCATCTTTACAGAGGGAAGATGAAACAGGTGTTGGAAAATAGAAAATATGTTTTTCTCATCAGGAATACAATTCGTGCGTTAAGCTGATTCATTCCTGTTGTAAATATTTCCCTATTCGATTCAGTGTTGCTTCCTGCCTGAGTGGAGAGAGTTAAATCAAAGCAGACTATAAAGGGGCTGTTAAAGGACCAAAGAGGAAATGTAAAACAATGACACAGATAAGAATAGCTTCAGATATATGGCTTCAAAGTAGTTAAGATAATAATGGCTGGGTCATCACTTGGAGAAAAGCTAATGAGCTGGCTCCATCCAGGCTAGCGTGGGTACTCTTCCCAAGGCTAAGTGGGGGATCAAAGAAGCCTAAAACCTCAAAGAACTAGAAAAGGGAGGGAGCTTTGGGTGAGCCAAGAGAGGTTTCCCAGAATGTGTCAATTACAGAGCTGACAGGCTGAGAAGACTCACTCACAGAAAGAATGTGCTGCAAGCAATGTAGGCTGTTCCTCCTGAGAAGGAGACGAGTCTGGATTTATGTAAATTACAGAGTGTGGAAGTTTAGACTGGGGACATGCATATAAAAGAAAAACATTATTTTCTTTTGCGTTAACACCTGGGCCTGCAATCTTAATTTCTTTGAATTAGTGAACAAATAATATTTTGTTATTAAATAAGTGTGGTTTGGAATGTTTTAATTAACCTTTCTATCAAAACGGCTTCAGTAAGTAAACCCCGGTTGAACATATTGAAGTAATCCTGATGGTTACCCAGGAACTGTTACCCAGCTACAAAAGGGCATGCTGCCAAATTTCTGCTTAGGAAAGTAAAGTACCCTGGGTCTGACACAACTGTGAGGACATAACCTTCAGAAGGGACAACACTCAATAACCATGAGACTTTCTAACAGTAATGGACCAAAATGTGCAATGAATTTCTAAGCAGATATTCTATGAATGAGAAGCAGTTCTATAGTACAGGCTGGCGATAGCCCAGCATTGATGTATGCTCATGTATTGTTAGGCACATGCACTTAATTTGTTCAAGATACTTAACATTTTTCATGAGCATTTTTATCTCACATTCACTGCATCTTTTAAAGTAACTAAAACATAGGTGAAGGTAAAAGATTATTTTGAGCTTCTCTGCAAACACTAGATGATGACCATGGAGGGATCAGTGAGTATAGCAAGTGTGTGGGTATTCAGGGGGCTATTCAGGCAGGGCATTGTTAATTTAATTTCACAAATACCGTCAACTAGAAAGAGGTAAAGAGAAAGAAAACTCTCTGGAGAACTGTTTATTTTATCAGACTACGAGAAGAAATAGAGTTCTTTGAAGATGTCTGTGTGGTAGACCCCCCTCATTTTGTGCTGCCACGAAACCTTACAGGGCATCAACAAAATTCACTCCAGTTTAGCACTGACAGCAGCGCATACTAAACTACAATCTTATAGTGCCAAAATGTGATAATGCCATGACAATGCCAGATGAAATATGCAGCTGCTCTCTCCATATTCTCTTTTTGAGATCTAGTACAGTCTGTTGATATAAACTAGCACTTGGATGGAGACTTGCCAACACAGCACATGGCTTAAGTGAAACAAATGAGCATTGAAGGACATCAAAATGCAGAAAATTATTTTTTATGCTATTGCTTGTATGCTTTTAGGCTTTGCTCATAAGGAACCTATTGAGAGAATCCCAAGTATGACTATCATAGCTATACAGCTGATCCGAGATCAGATAAAACAAACATCAGTGATTTAGTCATTATTCCATGATTTTTGTAAGTTGTTGTTGAACCTACTGAATAATGCCATTGTAGAAGCATTTGTTTTCTTGAATAAAAGACCTTCCTTCTATAAATCACTCTCTCACAAGAAGTTTTTCGTGAGTGGCAGTGACTGACTTAATGCATATTTTTTCTAAGTGGGTTCTTCACTATCATGGATTTTTTTTAGTATTGTTATTGTAAGCTTACATAGAGATAACTTTTTTAATAGCCTATTCTATTTTAGCTCCATAGCCCATGCCTCAATTCTATTAGAAAATGATCTGCAGAGTCACCAGGGTATAAGAATCTGATTAAAGAACTTGGTGCAATGTCTTTTTAGAAAGTATCTTTGTGTTTTCCATAGCAGAGGAAAATGAACTATCCAGTGAAGTTTTAATACACAAAACTAATTCAAAATTTCAATGACTACTCATTCAAATGGGCATCCGTAGAGAGAAGAGCAGAGTGAACTGGTTACAGGTAGTCTTGTGATAATATCCTTACATTCCTGCAATGCCTTTCTTGCTAGACATTTTACAAGTAGATACAACACAAGGGTTGTGGAAGAAAAAAGAATATTTTAGACCAAATAACACCGCTTTCAGTGGATCAAGCAACACTAAAGAAGGACAGGGAGAAAAGGTCATCTTTGTTTTGTGAACCAGGTAAGGAAAATGGACAAAGTAGTAAGGTTTCCACATCTTCCTTAAAAAAATGCTAAAGAGAATTTGTTGACTGTAAATTATAAGGGTTTTGTTCTACGTGTCATTCGGATGACTTCTTATTGCGGCACAGTACCTACCACAACTTGAAGGTCTTGCCATGACTGTAGTAGTCTGGCCCACTCTAGCCTCATGGATGTTCTTGTAGGGAAACCATGTGAATTGGGAGCAAGGCAACCAGGACTTGTAAGTTAGACATCAAGAGGTGGTGTGAGGAAGACAAGTGTCTCACTGTTTGGGAGGGAAGATTCTGATGTATGGCTGCGTGGCCCAGGTTGTATAGACGACTCTGGTGTTCACTCGCCTTTTGTTTTTTACAAGAACATTTGGAAAATCCAGACCATCTAAGCACTCTGACTAACTGATGCATAATTAAGCTATGAATTTATCACTGGCTGCTGCAAAGTAATAGCCCAATAATAGCATAGTAGATCTACTGAGACTTGTGACAGTGTGACCATCAGAACACAATCCAGCAAACTGGAAGAAAATTGTGTACAAGAATCTCTTCCCCTCAATGGTTAAATTTATCAAGTGACAAGTAAGTTAGATCGAAATATATATTCCCCCCCTAAGCAGTATCATTTCCCTGTAACTCACTTCTAGAAAGAGAAGATAGACACTATTTACAGTCTTTCCCCCTTGCTTGCTATAGCAATGTTTTTAATGTTTCTTTCTGCCACCTTCCCTTCCACAGTTCCATTTTTTCCTCCCCGTATTCATGAGCACTGAAATACCTTCTGTCTGGGAAGACGGGATTTAATTTTTCCTTCTGATGTTTTTTTTTTCAGACTTTAGCATAGACTTCACATTGCTTATCCTAATGTCACATTTCTGGTTGAGGAGTGACAAGAGACATCAATTGGATTCACTCAATTCTTTGCTCTGGGAAATAATGCCCGTTGTCTTAAAATCTGACTTCCTGTGCTGATTTATGAGATAAATTAAATAAAAGGTTTGTAAGTCTATATGCTAATCACACCTTTTAAAATCTTAGATCTAATTATAGTGGAATTACCACTGATTTACTGAAAAAAAACCCACCTCAATCTATTACAATATTGTACTATGCAAAAAGTATTAAAAGGCTGGCCACTGTATTACATCACTTTAAACTGCTGTTGTGTTAGCTTTCATCACTACATGTGCAAGCTCTTAGCTGAGTGAGTCAGTGACTGAATAATAACTTGTTTAATAATCTTTTGTCAACTGTAGTATCTCATCTGGAAGGTTATCATAACAAAGACAGTAATTGTTTCTTCAAAGTAGCCATTAGAGAATTCTGTAACTGCTATCATTCTAATTAGAGCATTCAAGATTAATTTCAAGAATAGTGTTCCCTGAGAGTTTAGTCACAGGAGACACTTATTTAGGAAGAAGTAAAGTTGTTGTCCATATTTATAATGTCTGGTCCCGGTTGGATGGGATGCTATACACACTTAATAAAGCAGAATACCATAGCAAGTAGAGACAAAGTGCTGAATTCACTTTTCCAAGGTCACTGGGACTGAAGAATTATTCCCTTACTGTTGTCTAATGTCCAGTTCACTAAGTTCTGTTGCTTTTCAGATGCACATCCTTTGAGGAAAATAGTTGTTTATATTCTGAGAGTGCAAGGACTGTGGGTGTACCTCTGGGAAAGAGCCAAGTACGAGAGTGGGTGACAGGCAGCTTTTCCAGAAGTACCTGGTATAGGCTGATCAAAAACCTGCTTAACATTAAGACTGATTTGCACAAACAGGTTCCTGATTTTTCTTATGCAGCACAAGTTTGATTGTGGGCAAAAAGATATAAATCAGCCTCCTTTTGAAAACAAAGCAAACCCTAAATTCATCAGATGTGGACAACTGTGAGATTACAGGGGAAAAAAAAAGCAAATGGCATCATTTGTTCATTGTGAAGAGTTGGGACAGTAGTGGAAATGCCAGGACATGACTGTTTCATACCATGTTAATTTCTGTGTGCTAACTTTTTTAATTTGCTGCACTTCCCATAACTATAAAATCACTGAGAGACACCAGATGGTGCTATTGTAAATGGTCTTGCTACTTTTGATGACCTGCTGATATGGCAGTTTGCTTTTGGAGAAATGCTTATGGTCAGCTGCAATGCATTCATTTTGGGAAGCTGAATGTACTACCAACAATAGTCTGCTTTGTACTAATCAGTGACAGAACACTTCTTAACTGGAGTGATGGCCTAGGAGCCCAAATGAAATTCCTCACTTCAGATTCCAGTGAATTTCAGGGAAGCTGAGATCCATACTTGGATCTAAAGCTTACTGAAAGAGACCTTCCTGCTTAGCCAGAAATACACTGCCTGGTATGATCCAGGATAATGTCACATGTCCAGAAACTGAATTGAATTCTAAAAGCTACAAAACTGGTTGGCTTCTACTAGTTGAGTAAGTCTAAATGCTTTTATTGTTTTAAGACATAGAAGACATTGTATAAACCATTATTTTAAAGTCAACATCCAAAGCATTTGAGCACCTTGTGACTGCACATAAGATCTGGTGTGCTGCTCTCACGCTGCAAATCACTGGAATACAATAAATGCTATCCACTGAGAATAAATATTTTTATATCAGCAAGTGTACAAGCTAAATACATAGTGATCCTCTTCAGAGTGCTGGCAAATTGTTCTTTCTCATGCATGAAGGTGTTCATATTACTACTCATCGTACAACACATTTGAAACAGTCTTATTCTTCTTGATAGCTCTCAAAATTTTCATTTTAAATGCAGAAGACATGCACACTAGTACTACATTAAATTTTCTGCATGTGCTGTGCTGATATTCTGTCAGATTCCATTGCCTGAGTATTAATCCCTCTTTTGATGTGTGGAATTTTACAGAGATTCAGAGAGTCCTATTTTTCATTGCCAAACTCTTTTATTACCAAAGTTCTCACAGTATTCTCTTCTGCTTGTTACATGGCATTTATTCTTCCATTTTTCTGGTGGGTCCACTAAACTCATACTATACCTTGTTTCCTGCTCAGTCTCAAACACCCGTGCAACCAGGTTCAATTCTAGTACATTCAGGAAGATAATTTATCAGCTGAAGAGGACATGGGCAAAAGTATCTCACTGTACTTCTGTTATCTTCTGATAGGGGAGCCATTTCAGCCAACAACTAACTTATCAACAGCAAAGGAAGAATCTCTGGAAATATCTCTCTGGGAATTTTTTTTTTTTTTTTTAATATTAAAACTAAAAAATTAAATGAGCCATGGGTTGGAAAAAGATATCTAAAATTTCAGAAGTACTGAAAAACAACACAATCATAGTGTTATGTAACTTCTTTCCACTGTCTGATCTCACAGGATAGCAGGAAATAGGAAATATATTTGAAGATGATTCATCACATGCCCAAAACAGATGTTTCTCAATTTGAAATGTATCATCTCAGCCAGGCAAATAGAATTATGGTAGATGTCAGATGCAGTTACATTTGCCTGACAGATATGCCACGCTTTGGAATAACATTACTGCTAATGATAGCCTACTGTTGATGTGTAGTTCTTTGTTTTGCTGTTGATGTAGAGCAGTCAGGTCTGCTTGGTGCATCCATTAGCAATAAAGCTTTGTGTGTGTGTGGGGTATTGCTAAATTGAATTATAATGCAAAACACAGACAGCATCCTCACTTCATTTTTCAAGCGTTGCCTGTGCAGTCTCAAATACAACAGTTAATAAAGCAAGTTCCTCTTCTCCACAGAGTTAAATCACCTGATTTATTTCCCTTTTGGATAGCAACTTCCTGTGATTGACCTTTGAGCAGAGCTGAAGTTACATCCACATGCAACAGGCCAGCCTTTGTGTGTGGCTCCATCCCCATCTGATGGCTGATGCCAATATGAATTGTACTAGGGCCAGCAGCCACTGTCATCTCTCTGAGCTGTTAAGATTTCTTGCTCAGGATACAAAATGATAAAATGTCAATCTCCACATGTTCCTTCACAAAAATGTGGCTTTGTATATTTCCTCAATGGGATTTGACTTCTGTTCTAAAATAAAAAGACTTTTTCATTAAGATACAATATCTATTTTCACTGCAAGCAACATAGTAGATGTAAAAGCCTGGATGCTAGACAGCTACATAGATGCTAGATTCACTAGGACAGCTATCCAAAACTGGAGGGAGTTTAAACTCAAGATTGAAGATTTATACTGGAAAATGCTTAATAGGGATTTATGGCGACAAAAGACAGGGAGCCCACAGGAGCATGTCCTTCTTCTTCCTTGCTTGATGGGCAAAGTTTGGTAAACACCTTTTTGTCCTGTTGGCTATTCAATTCTCAAGCAGACTTGTGTGAAAGCACTGTTCTCTACTCCTTACTGACCGAGTTCTAGACCAAAATTACAGCCTTGCCATTGTTCTCCATGTTAACAAATCCTGCAGGAATGAACATGGTCAAAGTCAGAGAAGTGGCAAATTAGGAAATTCTGGGTTTATTTGGGATACTGCAAGGCAGTATTAAAAGGTTTTTATTTGTAGTGATTCTCTCTAGAATGCTTCTTCCTGGGATGTGCCTTTGAAGAATTTGTACTGTTTGCTGTGGGAGTTTAAAGTGTAGGAATGCAATTGAAAAATAAACATTCCCTTTTTAAAGAACTTATGTAGTTAAACATCAAATTTTGAACATTGCCTGTCATCAGTGGTCATAGCCATTGCAGAAAAAGCGTATTTATACTGGCTAGCAAAGTTGACTATGACTGTGGAGAAGCAGTATGTAGAATGTAAAGGTGACTGACAGCCAGAGAAAACGAAAAGGATACATATATTGTCAAAATGCTTTCTTTAGCAACAGATAACTGCACTGAGTAGCCTAAAGGCATGAGTTACCTTGTTTTGATTAGGCATAGCAATTTGCTATCCATCTTAAATAGGGCTCTAATCACCTGTAACTGCAAATAGACTGATTTGCTGAACATACTGATGGCAACAGCCAAAGTGAATGCTGAGGGACTGTCAGCTTCAAAATCAGCTGCTGGAATTAGAGAAGTTGCTACTTGTAAGTTGCACCCTCTCTTTTCTGTGCACACTCACATCCATGTGCCTTCCAGCTAATATAATGAGTGAATTAAAGCAGAACAGAGAAACTTGAATTTCTTAGGGGAGGACCTATATGTTTAGTTCTTCATAACATCTCAGATGAAAATGACTCAATGTTCCCATAAACTTAAAAAGTCTCATGAAAGACTTTAAATAGGGTTAAAATGAAGTTGAGGGGGGGGGAATAAATCCTTTTTTGTTTTTCTAACCATAAAAGGAACTTCAACACATCGAGGAATAAAACTTGAAAACGGCTGCTTGACAGTTTAACATAAACAATTCCAGTGATGAAAGCACAATATGGGGATAATTATCTGTTCAAATAAATCTGCTTGATGCTAATGAGCATTTGAACAATCCATTAAGCAGCCAGTTTTTTTTTTCTGTGCAATTTTCTTTACTAAGCAAAAATGACAGATCCAAAACTTTTATTAAGTATACCATTTCCTCTCTGTAGCTTCCCATCTTTTACAGAGATCCCTTTTCCAAGAAGGTGCTGTATCTCTACCAGAAGGGCCACAGAACTTACTGCTACATGACAGTTTGACACAGTGACAGCTGCTGGAGCTAAAAATCAGTTCAGAAATGACCCAGTGCTTCACACTGGTGTTGCAGTTTGCAGATGTAGTAGCAAGGGAGAGACTGTAGAGCCCTTCTGTGGAGGTTTTATCCTGCTGAATGAAGCATTCCTGTCTCACTGTTTACTAATGTAACTAGCTCACAGTAATGGTCTCTGTCTTCATCCAGTCCTGCTCTATGCTTTATTTTACTAACTTGCCTTCTTACACATGGTCAGTGAATTCTTTCTCAGAAAATGTCTACAGCCACAATAGAAAAAGTTGGATTTGCCTTCACACCCAAAAATTATTGACCAGTTCAACCACTGCCTGTGAAACATGAATATGAGAGCTGAGAAGAAAATAATTTTTCATAGGAGGGTACTCCTAACAGGTTATTAAAATACAGCAACCAAATATCCAGAATTCACAAGATGTCTATCAGATTTAATTGGTGTTTAACTATATATTGCAAATATTAGACTATTTCATTCACTTTCTCCAGCTTCTGATAAATTGTCTTTGAAACCCTCAGTTTCAGAACTTGTGGCAATAGCAGTTGATTGCTCAGAAATTTGTGCCCAGAGTTCTGTTTTGTTTTGTTTTTCTCATCAGATAAAACAGAAATTTTAACTAAGCAGTCATAGACAGAGAAGCAGTCACACATTATGCAAGGAATCACTTGCATAGCGATATGATAGAAACTCTGGCAAGAATTCATATAATGTCCAAAGCCCCTAACCAATCACTGTGAATATTAAGCATACAGTAATTAGAACTGTACTGCACATGATTTCTTAGGCAGGAGAGGGCTGTGCCGTACTAGCTCTACTGTATGGCATCTCATCCTCACTCAGGATGGGGATTTGTTTACCATTCACATGCCATACATCTTGCTTACCTGCAAAATTACCTGCAGGCTGCTTCCTGTATTGAAGGGTACAAGTTTTTTCTGCATTGTCTCTATAAATACTGTCACCAGCTAATCCTTTGTAAGGCAAAGGCAACTTTCAAAAATGATGTTCATGTCCAGATTCTGGAACAGCTCTTTTCTTATGCAAATCCAAATGCTGTGGTGCTAAATGCTTGATTTGTCCCCTGCTTGTTTCCAGTATTGTGTGTTGTTCCACAAAGAAACATGCCTGGAGTGCCTGCTGTCGAATTAGGAGATGGTGGACTATTAATCAGCTGGTAGTCCTTATAACAAAAGTCTCATGTGACCAGAAAGGACTACCAATGACTTGTATGTGACTTACAAAGAACAAAAAAATCAATTCCAAGATAATCAGTGCAATTAATGCAATTTTCATGAGCACTAGATGTGGAAAGTAGAAACCCTAGTACAAGAGCATCTCATAACTAATCCTTTCGGACAGTAAGAGAAATTCTGAGGCTAAATATCATAAAAGGAGTTACATACATACTGGAAGACAAATGGAAGAGGCACGATTTTAGTGAATCAAGGATTGCAAAGGGAATGGTGTTAATAGGAACATCATAAAGCATCAAAATGGAAAAGCTGGGGGAAGCATGCCTTAGCTATTTTTATACACAAGTGACAGAACAATGCCAGGGCTGTTGTGTTCCCTTGAAGAGCAGAAGGGTTATCGGTTCCCTTAGAGAAGCTGATTGCCACAGGCAGTTATGCAGCTGGCTGATGAGAGAGTTAGCAAGCAGGAGTGGTGGCATCTCACATTAAGTTTGATGTTCTTACTTATTTTTCCAAACAATGTTCTAATTTTGAGGCAGTATTCAGACCCTGGTGCAAAGCACACTGCAGCTTAATAAACAAAGTGGCTCCCCTGAATTCAGTGAAGTTCTACCAGCAGACAGAATAGACGGCAAGGAGAATCGAGTGGTTAGTATTATTCTCAGTTAAAAAATTATGCTGGTTTGTCATCTGTAGATGAAAACCTGTATTTTGTCTATCAGTCCAGAAAGCTAAAGTTTGCCTTGGGTTCACATGTGGTCACTATCCCCACTGCTGCGTCCCTCTTTTGAGGTCAAGGGATCTAAGGACATAAATTAGTCCTTTCCTCAAGTGTGCTTTTGACTTTCTATAAATGAACCAAGCTTTCAGGCAACCTTCACAAAGACCAAGATTTTTAAAATGACTAATGATTCAAAATGTCCCAGTTTGTGAAAGGCTAGCTCAAATTAATGAAGTTTTTTGGTTTGTGGTTGGAATGAGTTACAGGAAATTCTTACAGTCCTAACAGAAACTATTTTTTGAAGGTGTCTGATTTTGGAACCCAAGATCACTGTGCAGCATTAGCAGATGAAATCTGAACTAATCAATAGAAAACTAATATTTTTTATGATATCTGAAAAGTGAAAAGCATAGCTTGTGTTGAACTTACCCTTCATTTTCCTATTGTCTGTTCACATTTGTTCTCCATTATGCATTTATTATATAAAAAGAAGCTTAAATAAAAAGAAGTTAAAAATTTTCCTGTTTTTTCTGCCATCATAATGTCAAATTGAGTTTTTACTGGTATAGAAGACACTGTACAGCAAACTATGAAAGAAGTTCTTTGATCAGAGGGAATTTCTTCCATGTCATATGAAATGTAGTTCATTTAATTTCTCTGTGCCACAGTTTTCCCATCAGTAAAAAGGAAAGAATGATTCATGTTTCCTTCTTAATGGACAGCTATAAAACTTGATTTAAGTTTTAGAAGGCACGCTGGGTATCTTATGATTCCATACACTTCTTAAGTCACTAATTTGTATCAGTAATAAAAATATTCCTCTTAGGAAAACAGGCTTCTTAGGAAAATCCCAGACTGAACATGTGCAGTGTGTGCCTCCTTGTGTCCATACTTTCCCCACCAAAGGACTGACAGTAGGGTAAACAACACAGGGGTGTATAACAAAATTACAAGGGATTTGGTTTAGTCCCTCAAGTCACACTGGATTGGGGTGACATGGCTTGCCTGATTTCTGTCCTGTCAGCTTGGGATACAAGTAGAAAAATTCATGTGTGTCAATGTAGGTGGTTGGAAATGTTTTTTCACTCAGTTTTGGAAGTTGTACTAGGACGTAAATACATAGTCCTTACAGAGGGGTGAATTTCACTGGGTAGAGTTTTGGTTTTTATTAGCTACTGAAAAGGGATGTATTAAGAACATTTAAGTATATCCAGCTTTATCTGATTCCCAAAGAGAGAAAGTTTAAAGCTCTTACAGCTCAGCAGATGAGGCTTTTTGCTCCTTCTGATTAAGCCAGGACAAGGCTTCAGTGGTGGTCTAATATATTTAGAATTGGATATAGATTTTTAAGAATTGGATATAGATTTTTAAAATAAGCTTGGAAGATTTAATTCTTGCCATATACTTGGTCATAAGGAGCTATTTATTACAAAAGAGAGATGAAAGATTTTTAATTGAACTTTGACGTAATTTAAAAATGCATTTTTCTCCTTACATAAGAAACAATTTTTTTTCTGTTTGCCCTTTTCACATTTACATTCAATAAAACTGGCTTTCATGGAGACTCAGACATTGGAATTGCCTATGCTGAAATCGATTTGGGTAACATAGGAACCTTACTTGCTATAACAAATAATGAATGCATATAATGGAAAAATATTTTAAAGCCTTTTTTTTTTTTTTTTAAAGCCAGCAAAAACTTAATAACAACTTAAAAATCTGTTAAGGTCAGTTTTTCAGATCTGGGAGTGCATGCAGTAAACAATTTTTCTCAGTATCTTGCCCTGGATTTCTAATTTGCTATTATTAAACCTAGTGCAGTATGCTTGTTAAAAATAGGACTAAAAATAGCCTTTCAGTGTGCTACTGCACTGGTATTTTTAGAGCTAAAAAGTATTTATTCCTCCTACCAATTGCTGCTTCTTATTAATTAATGTCCAGTGACAACTTCATCATATTTTTTGTGGCTTCATTCCAAAGAAACTGTATTTTGACAGGTTTTAGGTGTTTGGCTGCATTTGAAGTGTCCATCTCATTGCAAAATATCCACCTCAAAGTTAGTCCCTTTGAATCCCTGGTGCTTGTGAAGTGTGCTATAAGTAGTATGTTTTACATGAGTGCTGGAGGTAATGGGAAGGCACAGAGAAGGCAGGACGACTTCTTATCCTGAGGGTGCTAAGTGACACTGAGTTCTTCCCTAGTGTCCATGGGATTCATGGGAAGCTTTTTGAAAATGAGGGAAGAAATCATATGCTAGTGTGTTCTTTTCACAAGGAAGAGCATTATAATAGCAAATCCTGATGCAGTCAAAGGCTGGGGAAAATTTTAGGAGTATTTGCTCTGAAGTGTTGACAGCTAAATGTAATAATAAAGGACTAGACTGAAATGCGTCACAGCCTTCCGCCTCCCATTGCCATTATGTGGGAGGCTGGAGCACTGATTTGGTGGCCTATATTCTACATTTCATCTAATGACTGGAAAGAAGAACCTTTTTTTTTTTGCTATTGCCTTTGTCAAGCTGTCAGTGGATCTAACACCAGCTGCTAACAGCTCACTAGAATGTCTTAGGTGCAGGGGGTGAGGTTTTAGAGTCACACTTAATTCCCCTTCTCCCAACCCCCAGAAGCTATAATCCTCAGTTTTGATCAGATGGCTCTTGAGAAGTTGTCAGTACTTCTGTCAGTCAGAGGAGGTCAAGGAGGATACATGAGAGATAGAGAAGCATTGGTAATACTACATGCGTCAAAGTCTTACTCTAGGGCCTGTACTGAGTGAATAAGTCATCTTCTTTATTTGTTTGGATTTTTTTTTTAAATATTCCTCCTTGCAGGGAGCTTTATGCCCTAGTCTAGGAGTTTGAGAACAAGAGAGAAGTGCTCCTGGCTTCTAATCTCAGGGCTGACATAGAATTGCAATGTGACCTCTAGCAAATTATTTTTTTAAATTCAACAAACTTTCAACATCAAATTCACCTCTATTCCTGATCTCTGAAACCTCAATTTCATTATATTGAGAACCTAATTTGTTCTTAATTCCCTAATATGTAATCCCCAAAACAACGTTTGTCTTCCTCATAAGTATTTTGCAAGGAAAAATACCTTTTCTGGTTTCGCTAGAATTCTGTATTTCAAAGTCTTACCAGTGGGCAAATACTATGGACTGTACCCATCCTGAGGCTTTGGCCTCCAGTATTTCTGGTGGGATCATGAATGGAAATAAAGACGTAAAGACTGGAAGGAAAAGAGATACCCTGTATCCTGTGTGTGCTATCTGGAAAGAAAAAGGCCTGCTGCCTTGACACAGGCATTCAGCTTTTTAATTTCTTGCTCTCTAAGGTTTCCTCATTTTTCAGGCATCAGATGCCCTCTTGAATCTCTCATTGACTTGGACAAGAGCAAGGGTGACAGATCTCATCCCCAAGAGAAGAGGAGCAAGGGAGAGGCAGTCTCCTGGTGAGTTATGAGGCTGTTTTCTCTTCTTTGTTTTTAAGCATTTAATGCTAAAGGTGAAGGATCTGCCCTGTGTTTTCATCTCTTGTTACAAGTCCTAATGCTTTATCAGAATGTCACAGCTTAACGGCCCCATGTAGGGGAGCAAGCAGATCCTGCTACAGCAACTGCAGGGTTAACTGTGATGCTTGTGTTCTCAGGCTCCCCATTACAGCTACAACTGTCGTTAAGCTTCTGGTTCTGGTGTCAATTGTGAGAAAGTTACAGACCAAGAATAGTGAATATGGACCACTTGCCTCTAACACTTGCCCCTGTAAGACCCTATTATCCTTTAAAAAATATAAACTGTGCCTCCAAGCACAAGTCATCCAAGATCCTCCGAGATCTAGGATGTAAGTGCCTTAGGCCTTAATGGTTCTGGAAATAAAAGGTGTGAGAAAGATACTTTTGTTTTATGAATGGGTACTCATGGATAAGCCAGGGCTCAAGGGGTCTCTGAAAGGTGTCAAGGTGACTGTTACCAGCTTGCACCAGAAAGAAACATGGAACACTCATGACAGTGCAATGTCTTAGTGCACAGAGGAGAGACAAGTAACAGACAGCAATATATTTATTAAATTTCATTTCAAATTAAAAAGAGGAGATATAACTGCAGACTGTAGGTTGAATGGTCTATGTTAGTATCTCTACCATGGTAGATTAATAAACCATTGCAGTTTGTGCTGCACTAGCATCTCTCCAGAGATTATGGCATACCTCGGGAGGGCAATACAAACAGCACAAAGAAACACAAGCTGGAGCATGGAGCAGCAGCCTACTGAACAATAAGTACTAAGCTGAAGAGGACTGAGCAGGGCTCCCAGTGTACCCAGTCAAGAGAGTTCTAGCTTGGAGGATAATTGGAACTGAAATGTGGTCCAAGGTCCATATTGGCTATGTCTTACCTGAAAGTGCATATGTTAAAGAGCTATGGTCTCTGTAAGAAGAAGCTGTTGCTTTCTGCTAAACAGAGTATGTGTGAACTGTCCTGTCATTGTGGAGCTGCTGGGTTCAGTAAGGCAATCATGTTACAGAGGCAGGGCCATGAAATTAAGGACAAGCATGATGGAAGTCAGATGGAAACTTAGTCTGGTAACTGCTTGGTGCCTGCCAGTGGCTATGCTGCCTGCAAGATTCCTGGCATAGTGGAGCAGTGTTCCTCTTTACAGTCAGTTTGATTATGTGTGGGTCCTGGCCAGGAAGACCTTGAACTGTGCTCTCAGAGAGATTTGCTTGAACACAGTGATGTGAGCAGTGAGCTTCTGGACAACTTCTTCAAATGGCTTCAGTGTAATTTAAATGAAGGTTTCTGAAACTAGGTCATCCACAATCAGGAAGTTACTTTGAAAAGTTTTATTGCCCACTGAGTAGAAGTATGCACACAAAGCTGGGAAAGACATGGCTAGATCTGACTTTCTGAATGTCAGTGCTGTATTCAAGATACTAGACCTGTTCAACTAAGCATCAAAATGCTAACATTGCTGGGTTTGTCATTGCATTTAAATAGGTTTTGATCAGCTTCCTGGGAGACACTTGGGTTAAAAGGACACGCAGGGTGTAGCACATGAATGATGCTCAAGACTTGCAAAAACAATCATTTCCAGTACATGGTTGCCTGGCCTGAGTGCCAGGGCACCTGTGCATTATGAGTTTACACAGTCCTTCTCCTGTGTCTAAGCAGGCTTGATTATTTGAAAAATAGTCAAGATCAGCTGTGCTGAACCACAGCAAATGGGGATTCTCCTCAGGATTTTGTTCAAAGTAGTGAGATCAAAACACTGGAGTGGTTGAATGGAATGTTATTATGCTGATTACTTTTGCTAAGTCATATTTCTTCTTCTTCTTCTGAATAAATTGGCAGCAACTTGAGAAATTCTATTGGGACTCCAGTTGCATTTCTGAATTATCATCTAAAACCCCTGAAAAAGCTAAGCCTTTCTTTTTATTCTATCCTTTTCCCAGAAGAAAAATGTCAATATCTGCAGCCGGTTTGTTTGTTTGGTTGGTTTTTTTTGTGTCAAGTATCATTTTCTCTCCCTCTTTCATTGCACGCTCCTATTTAAGTCTCCCATCCTATGTTTCTCTTGTAGAGTACTTCTAAGACTAAGACGTACTTCTACTCCTGGGCATATATGAGTTTTTTCCCATCTGAAATACTTTAATAATGTCAGCAAGTTGGGATATTTAATGGTATATTCGCTTGCAGGCCAAATGGCTTTAAAAATAGTTAATACCAGAGCCTCCTACTGCTCAGGAGGAATTTTATTTTGCGCTGCTAGTTTTGGTAGCCATGAAGATGATATTTTTGACCCTTGTTATCCCCTATAATTATTTTATCTTTTTCTAGTTCATTGATAGAAGATTTAGTCATTGTACTTTTTTTCCATCAGAGCATCTTTGAAAGAATACCACTGGGGATTCTCCTTTTTTTTTTTTTAATCACTTCTGGTTGTAGCCTACTTCCAAATTACTGATTTCTTTGCAGTAAGTAATCTTTTGATATGGTGTCTTGCTGTACTTTAATATGTTTTACCGATACAAATGGGAACAGTGCTGATGACAGGGGCTCTTGGCTTTGTTTGGGAACATTTGTGCTGCAGCTGCAATGGCCTGGGTCCATTTCAGTCTTCCATTTGTTCTAGCTGAGAGTTGTTTAGCGTACTAGATTCCTTTGGAGAATAACTCTGAGCTGAGTGACCATAGAGCTGGCAGAAAAATCATACCTGACAGCCTTCTCAGTCAGTGCAAATCATTCGACAGTGACTGGAATTTGCTATTCTTTGTCATACACATGCTGACTTCAACAAGCTTCAAAGCTGCGTATTTTTCTTCCAAGTAAACTATCCATCCTCTCTCCAAAAGGATCTTATTTAATGTACATAGAAGTTTTCAAGGAGAGAGATGATCTCATATAGATGAGCAGCAGATTCTTAGTTACTCCAGAGATGGATATTGAACAGTGGCTTAGCTGTAGGAAGACAAAAAGTGACCAGAGAGACTGTTCCTCTGTGTTCTCAGTACATATCAGTTGTTGGTGCTAAGCACTATGTGATTAAAGACCAAAATGTTAGGTGGTTACTCATTCGAAAACTAGGATTGATCCATAATACTAGTGTTACAGCTAGAATCAGTCAGTAATCTCAGGTCATAACCTTTTCAGTGCAAATTCACATCCCATTTCATTGACCTGATTTATGAATTCATGCTGAGTTTGTCCAATTGACTTAGCTAAAAGATTCATCAAGTCAAATAATTTTCATTTTTCAAAATATAGCTACAAAACAGACTTATATATTTTCCCACATTTAAAAAAAAACTTTTTTTTTTTTCCCCAGATGCATCTGAATATTTTAAAATTTGGTTAACTTCAGTTAATATGCTAGGAGGACATTTTTTAATGGGGAGCATGGTGGATTTTTGCAGTATATCTGTTTAGAAAGGGAAATAAAAACACAAACCAAACCAAGTTATTCACACAACTTGCCTCTCTGAGTTGTAAAGACATGTAGGGCGAGCTTACTCTACAGCTATCAGAGCTGAGGGTTTGAAATACCTCTGTAACATCTTTCCTAGAATTCCAAAGTACTATTGTACATAACTTAGTATGTCTAGAAGAAAGCTCTTGTTTTGCGATATTTCAGTCTAAATGGACAAGGTAAATGATGAAATGGAGACACTGACAAGAAGATGTGATTTATGGAGAACAGGAGAGGAATGACAGGAAAGGGCAAGAAGCAAAGAGAAAAGCTCATTTAGTTGAATCCCTTAACATGCTATAGATATCACTGAAATGCGTTGTAGAGGAGGAGGTGCAGCCCTTTATTTCCCCTCTCTGTCACCTATGAAAAACTGTATGGTTGGAAATGGTACTCCGGTCTCCTTAAAACAGGTAAAAAATGTGGAAAGGTCATAATAAAATATGTGGAAAGGAAAGTAAAAGACTTTCTCCTTTGAAAGATGTTGAGCAAATGAGGACTAGACCTGGAATTTTCTCTCATGTTGTTTTATGATGGGGGTAAGGTGTATATCCAATATTACCTACTACGTACTTGCTGTACCTGCTTCCTTTTTTTTAGCCTTTTAGACCTAAATATTAACAACCTGGTAGTTCAGGTGCTTCCAGGTGCCTCTACTGGAACAATGAATTCAACCTCAAGTGAAAGCAATGGATATGCAATTGCCTGTGACTAAGAATTGCCTGTCATCATAATCAACATGTGGCAAAAATGTTTCTATGCTGTTCATTTGAGGTGGGGGGTTGTGTTGTTGCTGTTGTTAACAGTGTGTAAGAGGAATCACCTTCACGAGTATCAAGTCAGAGACCTGAGGATCCCATAACTCTTGGCTGAGAGCGCATTCACTACAACTTCCTTTTAACAGGGGTTTGAGGCAACTCCTATTTTCGATGTGAATTGGAGGGAAGAGGTTGTAAAGGGTTTTAATTCAAAGTAGTATATCTAGGCAATGCAGGCTTTTAATATACCTGCATAACCATTTGCCCCTTCCTCAAATAAAATCAGATCTCTGTCTCCCCATGCCCTTTGCAGTGGAGAACACCCTGAGCCAAGGAGTACAAGGCATTTGCTCAAGCTTCCATGTCTGGAAGCAGGTTCTGAGGTTTTCTCTCCTTGCAGAATCAGTGCAATGCCCTGGTCTTTTGAAAGCTGGACAGAGCCATCAGCGATATTGGCAGTATTGAGGTGCCCCATAAATACCATAACACAGGAGAGGGGAAACTTTTCCAATCCTTTTTCACTGAAAGAAGTTATTACAACTCCGGGGTATTTAAGGAGTACAGGGGAATTTAAAGAGACAGGTGAGAGAGGTGGAGGGTAAAGGAAGAGAGTGTATCTTGGACTATTTCTTCTTCAGATATTTTTTAAAAAGGGGAAGAAAAGAGAAGATTAGCTCAAGTTTAAGTTTAGCAAGGTGGCACACTGCTCCTGCAATAGCCAAGGTTGCTATTTCAGTGCTTACCCTGGGAGATCAGGAGAAGAGTAATTACCTTTACATGTTGAACATATCTTGATCTGCCAAGCAAGAAACAGAATCCTTAGAGCATTTATCCCCAAGGGAATGTACAAATAGAAAAAACAACTGCAGTTGGCTCTGCTTCCTTTTGCATTTTGTTTCAGACTCCTTGCTGCACCAGCAAGTGTCACTATGGTCTTTGCTATATAGCAGCAGACATGAAAATATGAGTTTCAGAGCAGGAAAGGGGGAAAAAACCCCAAAACCTAATCATGATTATAAGTGTGCTTTTTGCCACCATTCAGTAACCCTGAGTTACAAACTCCCTGTTTTCAATGGCCAGTGACCTGAAAGGACCTGTTAAATCTTTTACTCTGGAGACATTTTATTGGTAGGATGATGTGAAAAAAATCAAATTGTTTTTCTTTCTTTTGTTCTTGTGGAGATGATTGCTGCTCATAATAATAATGATTTTATCTTCAAGACAGTCTATTTGGTAAACCAAATTTTCCTGTTCAACTTGTCAGATTTTTGCATTTGGGAGTGGAAGTTCATTGGAGTATATTGATAGTTCTCTAGATGATAAGAATTGGAAAATGAAATATTGATTAAATTGGAAAAAGGAATGAAATGAAATCTGTATCTATAATTTTATTTCTTCTTTGTTCTTTCAATGCTGTTGAATATGTTGACACCATTTTCTATATATTTAATGCTAGATGGGGAAGTGTGAAAATAGAAATGCATTGGGGAAATGGAAAAGCACAGATATTTCTGTTATTGAAACAAACCTAAATTATTATGACAAATATTATCATGAATATGGAAAGAAAGCAAGACTGTGTTTTCTTCAGCTGCCTAGCCATGATTTCATGTTCCACAAAAAGGAAATTCAGCAGCACGCCTGTGACATTGAAATGTTAAGCTCTGAAACCAATATTATCATCAGCAGACATATAGCTCATTGAATATATTAAACCACATTTCTCCCTTCCCTGCCTAAATATTTATTTTTAATCCTTTGTACCTAGCTGGTTTAGGTCATCACAAAGTCCTAGAAATGACACCTAAAATGCCTGTTAACTCCTATATATGTGGGATTGATGCCTTGGATTAAATTCTTAGCTTGCTGAAGTAAAGGTGTTAACTCTCCATGGCATCTCACTGAGCAGTGCTCTGTGCCTTTTTCTCAATCTTCTTGAGTCTTGTACAAAGTATGGAAGGGTAGGTACAAAGGAAGGTAGGGATGTCAGCTGGGGTAGCAGAGTATGCAGTGGCTCTGAAAGAGGAATGAACAGCTCAGAGCAGTCATCTTCTCCCCAGTGAACCTTTGGATGTAGAAACCACAAAACTGAACTCCCTCCCACAGTTGAATTTCCATAGCATTTGCTTTGTCCAGAGGATTCTGACCTGTGCATGAGGATTGGATTTCAGACTGTCAGCATTTCAGGGAAATGGAAAATGGAAAATGGAAATGTACAAATGCATCCATTCCTCCTTTTAATTCATTCCTGCTTTCTATAGTCATGAACCCATGCAATCTTGCCTTTGCTAAGTAGGCTACAGAGTAACACTGACAACAGGAAGAATGACTAAATTCAGGGAGGAGAATTAGAATTGTTTGACCTTTCATACTCTTTTCATCAGCTATAGAGAAAAGAATATCATAGCTCAAAGCTCTTGTTCCCTCAGGTTTCTTTCACTTTAATAACATTCCTGCATGGATGTAATAAAAAGTCTCTTTTTGGTGAGCTCATTTTTCTCCCTTTATTTCTACTTGCCATTCTTGACTGATCATGGTCAGGACAACTAATAAAAATCTCAGTGTATGCTGGAGGAGGCCATATTTTTGTCTTAGCCACAAAGTTTTCCATTTCCATTGTATTCATAATAATGTCTTTAATAAGACATCTGATCCAATTTTGTAGGCTCAGAAGTTCACCTAGTTAGGTATCTTTGGAGAAACATCTGAAGTAATTCTCTGTATTTCCAAACCCTGCTCATTACTACCTTAAATTTACAAGCTTTGCTAAGCCATGGAGTGATGTTTCTTCTACCAGTGAAACATCAGAAGATATGTATTGTCATTCATTTTTCCTATAGAAAAGTGTATTGTTGTGGTACTTTGCTTGCTAAACAGTTTGTTATTGTCCATCAGCCAATGTGCCACCAAAGCCTACACAATTCAAAGTAATGAAGAATGTTGCTAATAAATTATTTGACTTTAAACAGATTTTTAAACGAAGAAAATTAAGGCTGTTCTTTGTTACCTGCTTTGTGACAGAGAGATACAGAGATAGACTTAAGGAAACATTCAAAGCAGACATAAGAAATGTTCTTTTACATGATAGAGAACTTAATTTGAAATAAAGTTTTCTTTCTGCCCTTTTTATAAGCTTACAAGCTTTATAAGCTTGTAATAGAATGGATTGTTGTTATAAAAAGTTTTTCATATATAACAAGCATAAAGAAGCATGATTTTGTTGACTTCATGGGCAGTTTATGGAATTCATTTACTTAGGAGGTCATAAAATTTTGTCTACTTGTCCTGTCATGGAAAAATCGTGGTGAAATTACAAGTGTTAACAGAGATGATCTCAAGATGGATTCCTTCCTTTCCCTATAGCAAGGCATTTGCTCACAGCTTGCTGCAGCTTTGCATGATTCAGTATTATTTGTGCTTATACTATAAAAGAAAGGAGATAAAATGATTAGTCTCTGTCTAACCTCAGAAGTGATTTTAACCTGGTTTCTTTTAAAGCAATTCTAAATTGATATGAACTAAGCTGAAGGACCTAACCTTTTGGAGTGGTGTAACTACATGTGATTAAAGACCCAATTCAGGCTACATGGGCATTTTTCTTTTCTCTCAGGAACATGACACGGTGTCAGTACTTCTAGGTATAGTGTGACTTCTGGATCACATAGCTTGCATGATTACTCTGCTCCTGATATGGCATATTTTTCTGTCAAAGTATTGATGTCCATGATAGGTTGCAGGTCAAAGGAGTGTCAGAGCATTTCTGATTTTTTTTTTTTTTACCATCATATTTTTGTAATGTGTGGTATATGACCTTTAAAAAGCTGCAGAAAATGAAGCAGCGTTCATCAGCTATTCTGTGCTCATTGTACAGTCTGGGTAACTGCTTCATGGCTTATCCTGCCCCTTCTAGCACCCCAAGGCTCCCTGCCAGCAGTGATGGGTGTGAAGGATCTATTTCCCATCATGCCACACTCCCATGATGAAGTCTTACGGTGAAAAAGGCAAAGAGAGAGAAAGATTAGTGATCCTTTCTTTTTGTGAAAAAACTCTGAGATTGGCTCCAAAAATCTGGTTAGCTGGCAAGGATAAACTCAAACATGCCACCTGCCAGACATGTCCAGCTGTATGTGTGTCACCTGCTGATCCGTGTGCCGCACAGGCAGGCTGCTGTTTGCAGTGCTGAGAGCGTGTTGAGCTGCGTAATAGGGTATAGCAGCCAGCCACAAAGTTAGGAAACTTCTCTCTCCTCTAGTTGCAGACTTACCTTTATTGGTAGGTGGTTTTGCTTCATTAGTTCTTCTTGAACCCTCAGTTTACAGCACCAAAATCCAGCTATTTATGGGACTACTTGGAAGTCTTTGGATGTTTCAGAGGATAACAAGAATAGTTTCCCGAAATCTTGCTTCATGTATCTGGAGGAGGGGGACAGTTTTGACACATCTGACTTGTGCACATTCATCATAGGCTAACATGCAAAAGGCATTGACACTCAAAAAAACAAAGATGTTAACACAGCTGATGCTTCTGTGACTCACATGGGGAGCAAATGCTGCTGAACAGAACATGTGAAAACTCTCCAAATCTCATAGGGGGCTGGAGTGCTTAAATCCTTATTACTGATAAACTGTGGTGATAAAGAAACATTGTACTGAAATTAAAGAAGTATTTTTGAGAAATACAAGCATCATAACATGTCCCCCAGAGTGTAATAGCAAATGTGGCTTCATAGCTGGAACTCTTTTTACTTACAAATTGATACTTCATAAGACGTTTTAATCATTTTTCATATATAAAGCAATATTATGCCATTTGGTTCTTGTAATAAACATACTAGCAGCTCATTAAGTCTCACTAAACACTTCAGTATTAGATAAGAGTTATTTCATATTTTAAATAGATAAATGGGCACAGCATGCCCAAGTGACTTGTACAAGATAATACATCATGTCAGCTGCTTCTGTGGTAAGTAAGCAGGGTAGAAAGTCTTCTCTTTGCAAAACAGAGGACACTGGTAGCTTTTCGTAACAGCAACACAGTCTGTTTTTTTAACCTCAAGCTGAAGGAGTGTAGAGTAAATCCACTGTTTAACTGTGTTGGTTCCTTTTGACTAGTGCTTAGAGGACTGTCTCACATGCAGTAAATTACCAGAAGAGGGAATCTCCACCAAGGTAACAGGTACCAAATAAAATATATTAGTCAATAAAAATCTATTAGAAAGCAAGTCCTTTTTCATGTGATTTACAGTGGGCTGAAGTTAGAAAACAGCAAATGGAAGGAAAGAAAATTGCACCATGAGTGGTAAAGAAGATCACTATTTTTGGGGTATATATTGGAAAATGAAGGAAAAACTATATGTAGGTATTGGCCATGACCTATTAACATTAATTCCCAGAGGAAATAGTCTGGAATTTGAAAGGGTAGGCACCAGTGAGCAAAGAGATTTGTATATTGTGGTTAAAGGCTCAAGTATAGAGGCCATTTATCCAATTACCTTACCCTGCTTTCCACTGCACTGTGGTATCAGAAGGATTTTTGGTTGTGTAAGTTACCGTTTGATGTGTATAAGAACATGGGGATTAATGAGAAGAGGTGTGATCAATTAATAACAATTCTCAGCAGGACAAAATAACAATGCCTAACAGATGACTGCTGTTTAGAAGCTGCTGCTTGTATTGAAGGAGGTAAACTTGATACAAAGTGGTCACTTGCTGGAACACAAGACCATAGAATCATAGAATGGTAAGAGACCCCTGGAGATCATTGATTACAGCTCCCCTGCCAACAGAGGAACACATAGGGCAGGCCACACAGGAACAGATCCAGGCGGGTCTTGAAAGTCTCTAGAGAAGGAGACTCCACAACCTCTCTGGGTGGCCTGTTCCAGGCTCTGTCACTCTCACACTGAAGAAGTTTTCCCTCATGTTGAGGTGGAACTTCCTGTTTCAGCTTGTGAACATCACCTCTTGTCCTATCACAGGGCACCACTGAAAAGAGACTGGACCCTTCTCCTTGACACCCACCCTGCAGATATTTGTAAACATTAACAAGATCTTCTCTCGGTGTTCTCTTTTCCACCTCTTTTCCAAACAGCCCCAGAGATCTCAGCCTTTCCTCATCAGAGGGATGCTCCAGTCCCTTCATCATCTTTGTAGCTCTCCATTGGAATCTCTCTAGTATTTCCCTGTCCTTCTTGAACTGGGAAGACCAGAACTGAACACAATACTCCAGATGTGGTCTCACTAGTGCGGAGTAGAAGGGGAGAAGAACCTCCCTCGACCTGATGGCCACTGTCTTCTTTATGCACCCCAGGATACCATTGGCCTTCCTGGCCCCAATGGCAAATTGCTGTTCCATGGAGAACTTACTGTCCACCAGGATGCCAACCTCCCTCTCCAGGGGGCTACTTTCCAGAAGGTCTACCCCTGCTGCTTAGGACGAGCATTAAGAAAACAGAGATCATGGGCTGATGGGTGACTGTGTTAATGCCATTGTGTCTCAGTTTTCCCCCCTGAGGAATGTTAGTAATCCTTTTGGTGAGCACACCAACACAAGGAAACACAAAGAAAAGTGTTATGTAACGGGTAGGTATCTTTAAAGAAGGGAAACATGATTATTATTATCAGGATCTGTAATAAATCCAAACACAAAATGCTAATGTTGACAGAGGAGATTTCTACTGCTCTGAAACAAAGGCTATTTGCACAATAGCTTAGAAGAAGCAGGAAATCTCCTGGCAGTGATGCTGATAAAGCACGTGCATAAGTAACATGTTAGTTTAGCTTCTGGTCTGTGGCAGATCTTAGTGCCTTCATAAATTCACACTCACAAAAAAAAAAAAAAAAAAAAAGAAAAAGAAGGCTGCTTTGAAAATCTAAATGATGTTATATGGCTATGTGTGGAAGCTGGAGGGTGGCAGGAGAAAAGAAAAGCAAAAACCTTGTCAGATTTAAATAGCCCACTTTGTACTCTGGAAAAGGCAAGTGCCTTGCATTTTGAATTAGTGCCTGCTACTTGAATAAGAGAGCATGGTTTGCTGCAAAGGAAGGTAGCACAAAATAAGTAACCTATATATCGAGCTGCTTTCCTCGTTTACACACCGTGACATTTTATAGTGTAGCAAAATACTGCTTTGTATTTAAGTTATTATTTTACACACATCTGCATTACAGCATCTGTACTACGTTACAGAACTGATAGCCTAATGTCTTGTAGTTATATTAAAATATTTTAGTGCCAGATTGGTGTTAGCATATTAGAAATTTGGAGATAAAAATTATTCTCATTCATGTGTCTCTTAAAATCTGCTAAACTTAGTTTCTTTTTGAGAGGAGCTGTCACCTGGCACAGTGACACTAAACAAAAAAAAAAAAACAAAACCAACCAACCAAAAATATTTCTTATTGGAAAAGATGGATAATGGAAAAATACTTGATTTAATGTTTTCTCTTCTGGCTGTTGCCTTAGCTGAGTTTCACAGTAGTCTTCATGAGCCAGTGGGACTTGGAACATGGAACAGTTGACTCAACTGCTGAGCAGAGAGGATACTCTAAGAGCCAAGGTCTGCTGCCAACCTGAAGTCAAACAGTTCTAGGATGGCAGTGTGCCAGCTCTTCTGGTCCAGCAGGGGTTGTCTGCATGGCATGGAGGAGGAACTTCCACCTGAGCTGAAGGAGGTGATGCAGGTCCTGGAAAACAGGGTGACAGTGGCAGATGGCAGTTTTTTAGAGGCGCTTACTGCTAGCTGATTCAGTGGAGTTGCATGCATCACAGCCTTCACAAGAAATTCAGGACAGCAGTTGTGTCTGTCAGAGTTTCTGCCTTTCTTTATGGGATGAAGTAGTGGAGGAAGGAGAGGAAGAAAGTAGAGGGCAAAGGAGCCTGGGAATAAAGTATGGAATGGGGAAGACAAAGTAATCAATGATCAACACTGCGATTCTGTCTTGAGACCTCAGTCTGTTTAATGCCTGTTTTCTACATGACTGTGGGACTTCCTTGGGAGATACTGAGGGTTCTTCGGTCTCACTTGATGCATTACTGTCTGTACCAGAAAGCTGTTTGCTTCATTCCTGGGTCAGAGACCCTGGACACTGAAATATTTTTAAATGTCCCATCTTAACATCAATACCATCTTATTACAATACCATCAATAAATTCACTTGACATTCTTATATAGAGGAGAAGCCCTACAGAAGTTCTGAGTATTCTCTAAGCGGCCTTCTTTTTCTCCAGAAAGGAACTTGTACCCGCCTTACAGTATTTGACTAATTTCAATCTGTAAATCTGTGTCATTTTTACGAGTAAGGTGGAGAAATATAAATTACAATAAAAAAAAAAAAATTCCCCTTTTCTTAAATGTCACTAATATCCATAGCATATGTCTGTTTGCCAAGGGACTGAGCACTGTTCTCGATAGCGTTAGAGGGGTTTTTCAAATACCAGGTTTAACTGGCTATAACAGTTCTTGTGCTCCTTCTTTCATACAAAAGGAAATCTTGTTATCTATGCATAGAGTAAGAGGGTTTTATAAGCCACTCACTATTCTCAAGATATTTGCCTTTGTCGTAAGAACTTAAAAGTTGTCATCATGATTTAAAGTAGACAGCATATGTTGGCTTGGTTTTATTCATATTTAGGCTACTTCCATAACTTGAGAGACAAATCCCAGAATAACAGTGTAGTTACTACAAAGACTTGAGGGGGTAGGATAAGAGGTGATTTTACCACAATCCCTCTGATTAATGTCACATAAATAAGGCTAAACCCTTCATCTCCTCTGTATTAGACTTATATCCTTACTTGAGCTTTTAGTCATGTTGGTGTCATGACTGTGTCTGTTTTGGCTAGAATTTCATCCTGGACCTGAGAAAGTTAAAATTGTAGTGGGTCTAGTGAAAGATGCAGATTTAATGAAATCCCTATGTTTCAAAAAATTCACTCTTGCTTAATAACAATATTAGAGGCTATTATTTGGTGCATGGAATCTTTGACTTCCTGATTATCCATTCTGATAATGCATTACTGGGTCTTACCTCACCTAAAGAAACGCCAAGTCTCCTCTGTGACTGCTTGTAGAGAAATTTGCAGACTACTTTGTCATGTAAAAAGAGACCGGAGTGAGCAAAGGAGAATGAGAGCTGGCAACTGGTCTTCCTGTCAACCCCAAGAGTAACAAGGTGCAGGAAGTTCACTCATTAACATCAAGAGAATGTATCAAAAGTATGTGGGAGACAAGTTATTGAAGTGCAAGAAGTTGTACCCATGAGGATGTTTTTGCTGTGAAAATAAATGCTGAATTTTAAAGTCTGACAAGCAAAGGGAGTATAATATCTAAAATATTTTTAGACTAAAAGTGTTTTGGGAAACAAATTTTGAGCAGTGGAATAATCTGTCTCCTAGAAAGTTCAATTAAAGTCATAACATTTACCATCGTGAACTACTTATTCCCTATAGCTCAAATTTCATATATTGCAACAATTTGCAAAGTTGTGTCTCCTGATACAGGGGGAAAACAATATGCAAAATACTTCATGATTGTGAAGGAAGCTTGAGATGATGTTAAAATAACATGTAAATACATTGAAAGAGATTGTTGCCAGATGATATTTTTAGGCAGTCACAAATCCCAGTAGGGGAGGCAGAACTGAATATTAAATTATAATGAATTCCATGGAAGCATTTGATTCAACTTGTTTCAACTTTTCTTGATGACTTAGTGCTGTACCAATTTCCTGATCCCAAAGGACCTGAGGGTTAGTTTTGTGGATAAATCTGATAACCCAGTTTAAGGACTGGGCAATCAATACCTACCTCTTGTTAAAATTAATTTTTCTTGCCCCAAAAATATATGTAGAATTGACATCCATCATAATACCTGGTTAGGTAGAATCATAATCACGGCATCGTAGATTTAGGTGTCACAGACTCTTTCCAGAACTGCTTCAAACCCAAGATCAAATGTTTCTGCCTTGGTGTTTTTGCATGTGCTTAAACTAGGATAATAAACAGGACAGCAAGTCAGCAGACAGAGTTGCTTCCATATGGGAAGAACCTTTTGGAAAACCCAGAGGAACCCTAGACAAGGATTCAAGGATAGTGAGTCTATATGTCTGTAATTCATTTGTCTGTTCAGGGTGAAAAATCACTATGAACATGATTCAGTAATCTGAAGAGAAGTGGGGATGAAGCATAGGAACATGGGGAGTACTGGGGGAGTCTGAGATGCTGCAGAGCATATAAAGAATGAAATAAAATAAATCATGTGGCAGGGTAATTTGTGTTTGACACTGATAGAATAAAGAATTGATATCTGGTAAATCCAGTACATTGCACGAAGCATGGACTATAAAACTCTCTATCTTAAATAGCTAATTGATGTGAAAATTACGGTTGGGTTTTATCAAGCTATAGTGATAATAATTGTCATGTATCTGAGGAAGAAAGTGAATAGAGAAAGGACACTTGGGCAGCTAAAGACCGGCAAAACAGTGGGACTACTACAACAATTTGGAGTTCAGTCTGGCTCCTCTCAAAAGCACTGTGAAGATTGCGCACCAGATCTTCATCTGCTTGAAAATGAATCAAAGATGTTATGCAAGCTGATTATCAGCAAAGCATCTAACTCGCCTTTCACTGCTTATCTAACCTGGGGCCACAAAGTGATTGTATAAACACATGTAACAAAGTATATTTGCAAATTGCCCTTGGGAGTTCTGTGTTGGTAATTTTGGCGATTTATTGACTGCTGTTATAAAGAAAACCCAGAAACCACCCTCACCTCCAGCTTTGATATACTCCTTTCATCTTCAGATAGAGGAAAGTGTGAAATAGCAAGTGTTTATTCACTGCTGGCATTTCCCCTTAGAAATGTTAAAAGGAAGACTGAAAAATATTGTGGTATCTTATTAGAGCTGCTGCCAGTATTTGAGCAGATGAGAACTGTGGAGCAGCGCTGCTTGACAAGGAGCAATCAAATTCCCTTGGACTGTTACTGTCAGAGTATCCAGTCTAAGCATTTCCATTAATTTTGTTCTGTGCTGCATTATCTCTTATGTTTCTCCTCTGTGTCACACCTGTCTGTTGGTTATTCTTGTGTCTTCCACTCTAAAAAGTAATCTTTATGAGGTCTTACACTGTATAAATAGGCTGGTTACCTCAGTCTTGTCATTGCCAAGTCTGACATAAACCTTGTGGATGTCATTGCCAACAGTACACCATCAGGTAATTTACACCTGAAAACACAGCAGGATCCCAGAAAGTATGAAAGGTGCCACTGTGATGTGATGATTTTAGTAGTAATTCAAATGATATGTTGCTGTACAGATGCAAAACCAAACTGGAAGGAAATAGAACTCCATGGCAAAAATCGGTCTTTAACTGCCCTGTGTTAAGCTATGAAAAATCCATCCCTGCAGCCAAATTGGAGACAACTCAAAGACAGTTGAAGTGAGCCAGCTTTCTGTTGGTGCTGGCTGAGAAAACTATTGAAGTATTATCTGTATCAGCAGTATACCAAGAATAAAAAACCCCATAAAAGTTGCATTTGCAAGCTGTAATAGCCTTAGTGGTGCATGACAACATTGCCTTTCAGCAAAAAAACCCCATGAAAACCCAGTGAAATTGTGTAGCCTTAGAATGATCAGCTTTCAAAATAAGGGAAGATCCTTTTGAGTATGTCAAAGTACATTTTTGTGAGGGAACTGATCAGTATTGTTCCTTTGAAAATCTTTTCACTGCATGGGGGAGAAAAAACTATAGACAGTTTTGAATTCACCATGTCTGTAGTTGAAGGTAGCTTGAGTCTTACAGCTGTGTTCTCAGTTCTGGAACAGCAAATATGGAGGTGCCCAAATGGAATGACTGGGGGGTTTGGAGGCTGTGGACAATGCAGGCTGTAGGTAGTGGGTCTTACTGTCTGTCTTCTGCTGATTCTCAGATTTGCTTGCCATCCCCAAGATATTTCTGTTAAAAGAGAAAAGCATTCTAAACTGCCTTTTAAGAACATTGTGAGACTTAAGTAACACACATGAACATGTGATGAGGATTATCTGTGTTTTCAGATTCCGTTTGAAAAAGATCTACATGTGAATTGATAAGTAATATAAATAACCTCAACTAAACTGTAAACTAATATGATATATTTAATAGTTACAGTGATCTTCAGAGGGAAAAACCATAAAATATTTTAAGGAGATACTTACTTTCATGTTCTATTTGTTTTAAAAATATTGTGAACGTATTTTCATTTCTGACAAAATTCAGATGTGTGATTTTGATACACTCAGAGAGAAATTAAAAATTTCAGGCAAGTGTACCAGACCTTCGAGAATTCCTAATATAAATTAATGAATTGAGATGACAAAGGATTAAGCAGGTTATCCAGATTAGGTTTGTAATACAAAGCCATTTCATTAATATAAAAGCTTCTTTCAACTCTAAAATGATTTACTAACATGTTTGCATGGCAAGCTGATGATTCTTTCTCAGTCAGTCTGTTTTAGCAATGTCAACACATGTTGAAAAAGCCTGGGTGAAATGCAGGTCAGTTAAACATAGAATGTCTAAAGGTAGGAGCATTAATACTGTAACCCTTGCAGGACTGTCCACAAAACTGGAGAGTGCTCCCTCCTGGTGCTCTCCCTCCCTGTCCAATGACCTGTCCTGTGCATTGTGGACATTTCAGAGTATCCCATCCAAACAGAGCTCACACCTGGCTGGACAGGGAAGGCACCTGAGTTTCATTAGAATTTCTGCTGTCAGTGGTGTAACTGGATGGTTATTTTCTGGCCTTTATTGGACAGTGGCATACACATGTACTCTCCAGAAGGGCAGATACCACAGGCATTCTGATGTAATTACCATTTACAGAGCAGAGTGTTTTAAAGGAGTCTATATAGCACATTGAGGTTGTGCTAAGAATAAGAATGTTGTTAATTTTCTATTGTTTAGGTTTAAAGTGGGTCTCTTGCCTTGGATTCTGCTGGTTTAGGGACAGCAACATTGCATTATGTATTACCACAAAATACTACAAAATAAATTTTCAATCCAAGCAGATGAGATCAGTTGTCAAAACAGCTGGAAACAGGGATAAGCAGTTCTTACCCAGTGACCCCTACCTTAAAGACAGATTGTTTTGTTCTCCATATCAATGCTTTCTACCTCCCACTTATGTCCCAAAAGTGAGGAAACCTCAAAGCTCAGTGTGTGGCTCTCTTCCGTTCTTACTCTGCAGCAGGCTGTCTGGCCATGCTGGAGTGTACTTACATAAACTGCTCCAGAGGTGAAAGCATTCTAAAATGGCATTTTATAAAAGTATTTTGAAAATTACCATTTGCTGAATCTACAGTACATAGAACTGCAGTAAGTTCTGACAACCACTTAGCAGGGATTATACATAACTACTTGAAATCAGTTTTCATTGCCACCTGTTCCTGAACAAGAGGAACTGAGGTGATTAATGTGGAAGCTACAATACGCATAGAGATACTTACTGTTTGGAACTCTATACAGTTTACTAGGTTACTTCAGCTGGTATCTGGGAAGTACCACAGAGCTGTCAGGAGCTGGTACTGCAATCAATGGTAAATGTTTTCACTCTTATTACACACTGCCTTTATGGTAGATTGGATCCCGACATTAATAAAACATGGTATCTAAGTGCAAGAATTAATTCAGTGCAAGAGCTATTTGAAGATGTCAGGCAATTAGTCACCTTTCTCTTCAGCTGAAAAGATTCAACTCCATTTCCTATTGATAGATTGCTGCCAGGAATGCCAAATCAATAATGTAAAGCATTATGGGATTATAACAAAAGGCACAGTGCTTAATAAACGCAAGAATCATTGTGGGTTTTTTTATAATCCCCCTCTTTGGACTTGCTATTTGAGATCTGACATCCGGGGTGCATACAAGCAAAGGCAGAATAGCCTGTGCAGACTGACACTGTAGATGATTGCTCCTTAAGACCACTCAGCTAGAAAGAAAAGAATTGATGCAGATCACACAGAAACCTCAAGTTTCCCATTCACCTCAGTCAGTTTCAGAGCTATACAAAACAAGATGTTTAAAATGGGCACAAAACAAATGTTACCATTCTCATTACATATTTCTAGCATTATAGTATCCAGGCATCCACAAGAACAGGAAGACAGAATCACCCTGCTCCAAAGAGTACATTGGGGTTTTATACTGCTAGCCATCACCTAAAATTATCAAAATCAATCCAATTTAATTAACAGGACTCTGTCTAACATGCAAGATAATGCCAGATGTAACAATGTCCTGAAGCCCAAGATATATTATTATATGTAGTCCAAAGATTTCATTTGTTGGCTGATCTCCACTATTGTCATTTCAGAGGAAGTTCCACACCATGGACAGGTACAGCAAAACTTGCTGAAGCCAGAAGGTTCTTTAGATCAGGTTTTCCTTGTTCTTGTTGTTAATGATTATTTGTAGCACTTTAGTTTCTGTAATTGTTTATTTTTATAACCTAATTTTCAAGTTTATAAAAAAGCATGGTAGGTGCAAGGGTGGTGATTCTGAAATCCAAACAGCAGGGAAAAAAAAAAAAAAAGTATTTTCTAGTTTTTCAAGCAAGCATGAAAGGGAAAAAACCAAAAAGCATTTCATGAGCTGCTGTTCTCAATCGCCTGTCAATTAAAAAAAGCCACAGGGTTCTGTCTTACAGTTATTACACTGAAACAGGAGTAACACTGGGACATGAAGAGTGCCTAACAGAGGCCAAATTCTTATTTTTTTCTGAGAGAAAGACTGGTTCCATGTTGGTGGCCATATATAAACCTAGTTCTAGGTTTGGCTCTGCAACGAATCCCCTAAATCACTGTGGGCAATTCAGCTAATTCTCTAAGCATGAACAGAATGATTATAAAATCAGTAAAATCAGAATGATTATATTTCTGCACTTCAGCAGAGATTTATGAGGATAACTATGTTAAAATTGGAAATTCACATGTGCCTAGGCAGATAACTGTAACTGTCTACTACAGCTGAGGTGGCTTGGAGGTTATACAGTACATCCCAAAAGGAGTTGGTACAGACAGCATCCCATCCATAGGGCTGCAGGAAGAAGAAGTAAAAAGAATACTCTTAGAAAAATGGCAAAAATTCTGAAACAATATACATAATTTAGGCAAAATGTGAGACATGATCCATTTTGGTTGGGTCTCTGATCCAACTTCCTGCTGCTTCTGGACTGTATGGACTCTGTATGTGATTCATCATGTTGCCCTCTGTGGAGCTGTTGAGGGACCATGTTATCAACTGCCTGCTCAGATCTTGTGGGGCTGGTTGGTAAGGATATTCCTTGTGTTGTGATCTTTCACTGCTTCTGGATTTCCCCCCACTAGATCTGGTGTAATATATATACAGTTTAATTCTGTTAAATGAATCATCTCACATCAGATGTAATCAAGTCATTTGAGCTATTCTAGATGTGCATGAAGATCCAGCTTGTATCTTAGACCATATGTCAGTTTAAACTGTTGACGTGGCCAGTGAGTTCCTTCAGAAGATGCTGTCAAGCATGCCATATTGGAATCTTTCCTACCATGCTGTTGTCTAATGTGACATTATGAGTGTTACAAAGGTGCTTAGTGATGTATATGCATAACTCCATTAGCACTAATGAGAGTTAATGGGTATAGCCTACTAGAAGAGAAGAGGCTATTTCTCTAAGTGTCAAAGACTAATAAAAATGACATTTCAATTTGGATGTCCAACCTTCAATTTGGGCAGCAAGTGCTTCAGATGAATCTTTTGACAGCTACAGGGCCATAATTAACTTCAGGCTCAAATGGAATTGTTTATCCTATTTCAATAGCTTATATGATATAAGACTTCCCTTCCCTTCTATGACTTTAGGGGCAGGATATTTGCATTTGGAAGTTGTATTTTGTTCATCTACTTTATTACAGTGCCATAGATACATCAACTTAAAGGCTTGATTCTCTTAACTCACATATATACCTAATTTCTTTAAAGAAAATATTTTAATCATGATAGATGGATTAGTTTTCTTACCCCTTGGCATAACAGGCTGGATTCAGTTCATGTCAATTGTCAATCCTGTGCATAATCAACAGATTTGTTAACCAAAAGCAGTGTCTGCTGAAAACAGTGTTCAGCCACTGAGGGCTCTGTGGGCTATAAGGAGACCCAAGTTATTTGATGGCAGTAAAGCTAGACAGATGTTACTGAGGGCAAGAATTGGTTTGCATAAACTTGTCTTTCAGATGCCAAAGTCTCGGGCTAGCAGTTTCAATCAAACCCAGCTGAAAGCTGGGGTGGGTGCCAAAGATAGTAAGGTGCTGGCCCAAACTCACAGGAGATCCTGAAGAGCTGGGTGTTCTTCCCCACTGTATGCTAAGGAGACTCAGTACAGTGTTGATCATTGGAACACAAATCTACCACATCAATATTTAACGTATCACCTCCCAAACCTGTCCGTTCAGCTTACTGGAGGAGCAACCATTAATTTGTGAAATCTCTTTGAACTTCATCTTGATGACTGTGGTCAGTATCCTTACTGCAAAGCAAGGTGCTCTAGAGGTGCCCTGCACCCTGGTTCCAGAGTTATTGGAACCTCAGTGGTGTATACCACAGCTGCCTCTCTGTCTGCCTGCCTGGCTCGCCTTTCAGAGGAATCCAGGGCAAGGAGGAAGGCAGTGCACATCTGGATCGTGGGGTTCTGTATAATCCACCTGAATCTAGTGCTTGAAAGTTTTATGGTGAAATACTTCTCAGGTAACTGATTTTATTTTTTTTTTTAATTCCTGAGCAGTCCCCTTAAAGGATATTGCTTTGTCAGACAAAAAAAAAAAAAAAAAAAAAAAAAAAAAAAAAAAAAAAAAAAAATTAAAAACAACAAAAAAAAATAAAACAAAACCTATTTAATTCTACTTGATGTTTCTTTTACCG
>JANIJG010023180.1:7264-18861 GCA_024611175.1 Megaceryle torquata
GCAAGACACCAGAGAAAAAAAAACATAGCCAGCCATACAATTGTAATGGTACCTAAAGAAATAAAAATTCTGAATAAACATTGCACATACTTTAATACTCTCTTCTCCTCTTTTTTCCTTCATGGTAAATGCCAACCTAATTATTTTAATAAAGTAAGATTTTAGTAAATTAAGACTCATAAGCTCTGTAGTGTGAATGTACTAATGTAGGACCACTCAAAGAGCTTGTTTCAGGTTATATGGTGGATTTAACTATTTATTATAGTATAGTTTGTACTAAGTTATGTATTTATACAATTGTGTGAAAAGTTGAGAAAAGCTACACTGGTTAACATATCCTGGCATCCTTTCTCTATCAGCAGTAGTGGAAGATGCTGGAAGTGGAAGACTATTAGAGAAGAACAAAAAAAAAAAAGCATGCAGCAATAACTATGTGACAATATACAGCCTGGGACCACCTTAAGAGGATTTTATCTTTCTATTAGGTCAGGAGGGAAATGTTTTTCCCATTAACTTTTCAAGTAATTTTTTGAACCTGCAACATCCTAAAACAAAGACTTCCACAACTCAACTACTCACCTGACAAGAGAAAAACCTCCCCTTTTTATTGTTTTAAACTTTTACCTTCTTATTTCATTCACCATCCCTAATTCTTGTAAATGAAAAACCAGAAAAATAGATCCATCCTAGCGGGTCATACTGGTATAAATATTTTAACAGAACAGAGACAGAGACATAGTTACATCCATGCAAAAAAAATTCTGTACAATGCAAGCCACAATTTCTGATTCTATTTTCTGTGCTGATTCAAAGCTCTCATGCAAATCACTGGGATTTGGGACAGGACAAAAAGAATTAATCAGTAGAATTTCTCAAGAATCCTACTTAACCCTACCTATGCAATTAGTGGGTTTTTTTGACGAAAGTCCTGTAAGAATGACAAAAAAAAGAAAAGCTTTCACTTCTTTAAGAATTCTCAACCAGGTGGGTAAGTCTGGGAACCCACACGTAATTAATATTTTTTGGCAAAAAGAAAGAACTGATTTCAGAAGAGGTCTGATCTAATATATATACAACCAGCCAATCCAGTTTCCAAAATTCTGTCTATAAAATAGATAATTCAACAGCTGAAACATAGCTATTAATCATACCTAAAGAGTCTTTTTATTATCCTTAGTGGTTTGTCTAACAGAACCAAGCTAGCGACCAAGCAACATTAGGGACAGGTATGTGGAAGCTTGGAAAACTGAAAGAGTTGTCACAAATCATGGAACCATGAACATATAAGGAATGCATCTCAGAGAAGAGAATACTTGGTATTCAGGTGGCAAGGAAGCCTTACAACTTGATCAGAGAGGACAAAAAGAATGTAAACTCTATATTAATCTTTCCCCTGTGGTGTTTTGGTTTTTTTTTTTTTTTTTTGTAAACTGTGTATTTCCTCATTTCACTTAGAGGAAATCAAAATCTCAGTGTGCTAAGGAAACACGTTAACTCTGATCTTTAATTCCCTCTCTTAAATAATGCCTCCTTAAGATTATGTCTGTGCATATGTGTATGTGTATATCCTAAAAGAATTAAGGTTGCTGAAGTTATTAAAAGGGAGGCACTGAAGGCCAAAGAGTTTGAGAACCACATCCAGATCCTGCCCTATGATCCCAATAGCCTGCACTGTAGTGACTGAACAGTATGAGAAAAATAAAAAAGACAGAGGAAGGGGATGAGAACTGAAATGGGTTCAGGTTTCAACAAATCAAATGAGAATATACTGATTACAGTAATACAATTTAAAAAAATTTGGTTTAGTTTTCAAAAAAACATAAATACAATACCAAAAGGTAAGCTTGTCCAAAGACTTTCAGGAACATTAAAGAAAAACAGAGGGACTGTAGAAAACTGGAAAATATGTTCACTATATTTATGAATAGTAATACATACCTCAATTCACTTCTGTGTTTGGTTACTCACTACAGTGTCAAAATAAAAGAGCTTGTTAGAGGGACCAGATGAGAAAGATCTAATACGGCAATGACACCAATAAGAGCCCTTAAGAAAACAATAGAGAAGTTGTTAGTTGGGGATTTATGCCCTACCTGTTTAAATGCAGGCTAGAAGAATGTGCTCCTTGGGCTAAGCCCAAGACCAAAAGATTCTAAACCATTACAGGACTTCACACTTAAATACAAGTATATGATTATGACAGTATGTCAGATGAGACAGAGATGAAGAAGAACTAATGTAAGAATGTCAGAGATGACAGACACATGTGGAGGCACAGATATCAGCATCCTGTAACACAGTCCCTGCAGTAACAGGACACAATCTCAGACACATCTACAGAAGGATTAAAAGAAATACCAAGTATAAGAATTTGCCTACACATTTCAGTTCTTTTAAAGCAAACTCTGTAAACAATTAAGACAATTTAGTGTCTGTTGTTGTTGTTGTTCTAGAATTACTATCTCTGGCACTATAAATGTCTTGCTGGTGACATGTCTGAGCTGGTATCACAAATTGTCTCCTACAAGCCTGGTACCAAACAAACTAGCTCAACATGAGGCCTCATCTTAAGAGGGCAGTACAGATAGGATATCGGATGGAAAGGATACACACAAAGAACACAGGAAATTTATAAACAATACCACAAAGGTAGACTGAAAACGATAAACTGAATTTCAAAATGTCAGCACTTTCATCTGTCTATATCCAGGATTAGAGAAAGAGGTGTCAAGATCAGGACATTGTGCCACATTGACTAACACTAAAGCTGTGCAACACCAGATCATCCATCATCACAAAATTTATCCAGCTCAGACATGGTCATTTGATTTTTGTCAAAACAGCTGTAGTTTACGATAGCTGACGTTAAAGTTGCACTTCTACATTTGTGCGAGAATAGATGATGGTACCTTCTGGCACAACACCCAATGTTACAGCTACTTCCTTGAAAACAAATACCCTTTTGTTACGAGTAGAATGTCTTTGTACCAGTTAAACACTGCAACACTTAGCTGTGACATTTTATTTAACACTAGACACCACAAACCTGATTAAAGCACAGACTTAACACTCTCTATATTATAAGCACTGAGAAAAGTATCAAACTGCCAGTGAGTTACAGTAGAATCTGAACTTTGTATGCAGCAGACTCAGCAACATCAAGGCTAACAAATGCAATTCAAACTCATGGGAGAGGGAAAGACTAAAGGGAAGATTAAGAGTTTTTTCAATCATTTTAAGAAATGAAAACATTACAACCTTAGTATAAGCAGCAGGATTGCCAAATAAACGTAATGAACAATTATTTCAACATATTTTAGAAAATATTACCTTTCACTTTTTCCCCCTTAAGTGATCCTTGGAGGTGCTGCTCACTGATGACTTCCTCCTCTACAAAGATGTTCCAACATGTGTTGAGAGTTGGGGACATTAGTACCACCTCTAGAGCATGGAGTTTGCCTACAGGGATAATGTAAGTCAGCTTTATTGCAATATTGAATGGTTCTCTAAGGTTTTCTTTTTATTGTTCTTATTTTACATCCAATATTTATTACCAGAAATTTCTTTATGAGATGGACTTTAGAAATTAATCTGGTAGAGAACACATCTCCACAGAATGATGATCTTAATTTTACTCTCCTTGCAGAGACCCAAAAAATTTGATCCACTCAGTTCCTGGATACAATCTTATTCTGAGCCTGGGCAACATACTTTGGTAGGCCCTGAAGGCCAGAACTGCCTTCCAGAAATAGCAAGGCCTTTTAAAGAAGGCTCTTCCACTATGTTCATAAAACAGCAGAAAGGTATTATGGAGAAAACAAAACCTGAATTCTCCAAATATTTCTGGGAGCAAATAGTATGGTCATGCTCTCAGTTCAGACGTCATTTTCAAAGGTTTTACTCCAGTTGAAGAAACAGCTTCACTTTCCTCATAAGTAGTCATAGTTTGAACATAGCTACATTTATTCTGAGAAAGTACTGCAAGTAACATCAGTTCTGCCACTCAGAGGTGATACTGCTAAAAACAAAACTCAGATTCTGTAATGTTGCAGAACCAGTAAGACTAATAAAAAGAAAACCTTAGAAATACACAAAAAATATTGAACAGAAGCTGCCCTACCTTTCACAGAAAGGCATACTCCAAGCTCTCAGGTGGTACTGAAGTTACCATTCCAACACATGTTGGGACATCTTGTAAAACAGGAAGCCTAATCATGGACCTATTAAAGAAAGAACAACAATATGGTTTAACATTCAGCTGAAATACTTACTGGTTATGTTTATTTGGCAATACTGCTGCTGATACTAAAATGGGAATGGATTCCCACCTTTTTTTGAAAGGAACTAACAACATATAATTGTCTTAGAATATTGTAACATTAGCAATCAATTAGGTTGGAATATAAAACCATGTTCTCCATTGAACATGTGCAATAAACTCAAATATCTACATAATTATCAGAAATATGGACACTGATAAGACGACTGGGAACAGTGCACACCATCTAATCTAATTAAATTTTCTAGCAAATTGCTTGTTTTATACTAATGAACAAATTTCCTAACTCTAGGTTACAGAACTATTCCAGATGTCAGAATGTACATCTCTACAAGCAACATATTGAAGTTTATAGGACCTAGAGAAAGTTAGTGTATTGGGCATGCACGGTAACTTCAATTTGGATTATATAATACATAACAACTTTTTTTTCCTGAGGGGAAAAAACCTTAGAATCACAGAAAACACCACTCAAGTACAGTTCAAGGGGACTACGCACATTATTAGGACAACACATGACTTCAAAATGCTGTGCCTTAAGAACAAGTACATTTCCGAACTATCTCCAAACACAATCGAGAGTTATGTCCACAGGTATTTAAGGAAGTCATCTTGACAGAAAAATGCTGGTGGAAAAACTGATACTAAACCAAATATTTCATTCTGAAGACAAATCAACTAATGGATAAAAAGTTAAAGTCAACAATGAAAAGAACTAACTCAAATCAACAAAAAAATGCAGTGAAAAGAAAAAATTATGTTCACAGGCAATCCAATAGCTCAGAATTTCACAACCCACAACAACTGTACTCTAAGCAGCTCTAAAAACCCTCTAAAGTAAACAAAGCAGAGAAAGAAGTACACTTTTATGTTAGAACTGCTCTGTATATGAAAGAGCAAGCATCAATAGTACAGTTTCATCTCATTCAAACATTCAAACTGTTGATAAACAAACCAATGAAACAGGCAAGACAGAATGACTCTTATTAAACTAGTAACAAATGCTTTAAACAGAGGATCTGAAATCTACTAGCCTGGTTCCATCAAGGATATTCCAATCAGTTTTTAGATGGTTCAGTAATGCAAAATGCTCTCTAGAGTATTCAAATTATTTATTTAAATATATACTTAAGCATATAACTGGGCTGCCACTGTAAAGCCACATAGTAGATTCAATAGATTGCAAATTATAAAAACACAGATAAGCTATTTCCTTATAGTTTAACATACATTTTTATAGCAGACATGCAATTCCAGCGTGACTGAACAAAGAAAGAATCAAGGCATAACAATGATCAATATTTCATCAGACAGAATTAAAAAATGCATTACATGCAAAATAACAAAAAGTGCAAACCTATATATCATGTTGAGCCTAACCCTACAATTGTTACATTGACAGAGACAGTGGCTTAATCCTATCAAGTTGAGTTTCTCTGAAGCTGTTTTAAGGAAGACTGTAAGCCTTTTAACTACTGGACTAGGAGAATTTCGATTCATCACCACATTTTCAAACTTCATAATTGGCCTGCACCACTATGTGTTCTAGGAAAAAAAAAAAAAAGAAAAAAAAGAAAAAAAAAGAAAAAAATAATTCTATTGGGATGAAGCAAGAGAATCCAGCAGTAATTTTGTGATAGGAAATGTTACAGTTGTATGCTGTGTTGTCAATGTATAACAATACTAGCTAAGAGACATAAATACAGTATTGCATAAAATCATGCTATAGAAAAACTGATTTCCTATTGCAGATGTAAAAATAATTCTGAATGAATATGAAATTAAAATATCAATGACTTGCCAATACATTTTTATCATACATGTTTAAGTAAAAACTGGAAAATACAAGATGGTCAGTTAAAATGTATTCAGTCTGGCCAAACCAGTCCCACATTTCTTAGAATGCCACATTTGTAATTATTTTATTCAGCCAGTACTATGTAACAATAAAAGCTGAAGTAGAAAAATTGTGTGAAGAACACCAAAAGTGTTGAAAAAAGAGAAAGAAACAATCTAAGTCAAAGAATACAGCAGGTCAAACTTACGTTACATTATTACTGCTTTAAGACAGTGGATTTATGGTTAAAATTCAGCACAAGTTGTGACATTTTAGGGATAGCCAAGTAAAAGCAAAATGGCATCTTCTGGTTGAAGAAAAAATTAGTTGGAATTAAAAGCTGTGGGAATCAATAAGCTGTTGCAGATTCTAAGCTTGTGAAGGTATCATGCTCTATTGACCACTAAATATAAATCAAGGTTTTTTGGAACTACTATTGGAGGTTGTAGAGACCACCAACTCTCAGTCAAAAGACTTCTCAGGAAAATGCACAAACATACCTCTTCCCTTTTTCCATGGATTTAGTTATTGGGTAATATAAGAAAGGTCACCTTTTATCCCATCCTATGTCCTGCGACCTTTCACCAACAGTAAATAAAAAAATGCAGTGCAGCCTGATTGTTACCTGCTCTCAGAAACAATGCAACAACAAACTAATTCATGAGCCAAGGAGTTTCTATTTTTCACAAGAGGGTTTCAACACCAGACAAAGCTGTGACTTAGCTTGTTTTAAGTGGGACATAGTATTAATCATTCAAGTGTTGCCCCTTTTTGTACACAGTGGAAAGTCAGAATGTCAAAAATTAACTTCTAAAGCCCAACTAATAAAGTCTTCTTACCCACTAAGAAATAGCTTATATTTGAATAAAAGTGAAACAATTGCAAATTATTAAGGTTCTCTTTCTTGTTTCTTCCCATAAAACTACATAGAAAAGGTAGGGGCTTTCAGCATTATTTATTTATGAGAGTCTAATCAGATTATATTGTCCTTTAAAGAAATACTACCAATTTTACTAATAAAGATCTTGAAAGTTTTAACTGTTTGTATGCACATCAGTATGCACATGAATGAAGAACATCAACCTCTGCCTCTCAACTTCCCAAGAAGAGAAACAAAAGCCTTATAACTCCTTGCTTACATTTCCATGTACTGTGCTGCCACACAGAAAGAGCAGGGTTTAAAGTTAAATGATCCTGAATGGAATAGCAAAAGAAATAAATTTTCTGATAAGAAATACCCGCTCTTGATTTTGAATGAAAGAAGAATTTAATGCAGTCACAGCCCTGTCTTCCTACATGAAGAAGTGGCAATGATTGCCAGCCAAAGAAGACTAGATACAAATTTGGATAAGGAAGCATGTGGGAAGCAGATGAATAACTTTGCATGAATTACCTTTCAGTTACTTCAGCCATTTAAAAGGATCAATAACAATATTAGTCATTTATATTTAAAATAAACTTTGGATGATAACACTGCCAAGTTACAGTAGAGATAAGAACATATATTAAGAAACCTCTTTCACTATAACTTTGAGGCATTTGGCTGGTGGTTACTGCCAAAGACTGAATAGCATCTGCTCTCACTTTAGCAGTTTATATTCTGACTCTGGTGAATGGAAGCACAATCTCTGAAACAGCCTTTGGGGAACACTACTGAGTTGCTCGACGGAGCTCTTACTCAGAAAAGAGAGAACAAGATTAATATTACAGAAAACTTGAAAGATCTAGCTTCTGAGAAAGGAGAAAAGAGCAGTTTCCTAATACTGTACATACCACAAATCTCTTTTACTAAAACATTAAAAATGTGCCCTAAAAGTGAAGTCATCATTAAATATGAACAGATTTAAAAGGTAGAAAATAAGGCCTGTTTAAGTTATAGTCAGGTAAAAGCAAGAAGAAACAATGTATTTTATCTCATCTGTCAACAGGCATAATGAAAACAGAAGAATAAGCACTCACATAACATACTTTGTTTTTCCTAATGTACTTGAGAAGGTCACCGACTCCTTTGCTTAGGCCTGATGTGTCTATGATGTCTGCACAGCAACACAGGGTAAGACTGAGTTTTGCCGTGAACTTAAAATGTCGTTATTTTAAGTGCCCAGTAGCACAAACTACTAAATTTGTGTGTGGTCCTATGCAAACAGCAAATCTGGCCACACACAGTGAAAACCCAGCTTCTAAAACTTCAAAAATCAGCTAAAGGAATTTGCTCCTCAAGAGCCACAGATCCCAGATAGTAGCCACTAGTGAACCCCACAGCCACTTTCAAAACTATGAAAGGCTTCAATGTAAGGTCAAAATAAAGCTCTAAAAGTGGCTGCAGGAGATCACTAGGAGTGGCCACTCTTCTGGATTCACTGCTTTTGAGAAGTAAATCCCTGCAGCTGCTTTTAAAAGCTTTGAAAGTTTCATTTCAATTACCAAGCCAATAAAGCTTCAAAAACAGCCATAGGGATTTGTTCCTCAGTGGAGCAAACCCCAAAAGGCAGTGATGAATAGTGTGATGGGTTCTGTGGCTCTTAAAGTATGTACAGATTCCTGTAAGTCCTGCACTTGTAATTATGACTTCCTGCTGTGCAGCAATTGTTACACCCAGACAGTTCATTAAGGCTTATATGTCAAATTCATTACTGATTTCCCATTCTTTTTAACAGTTTTATGTCTGTTTCCTTTTTGTTTTCTTACACCTGTATAAACTACTACATGAGCATCCCTCACAACAGTTTCTCAAACAAGTTTCATTAAAACCTTGCTGGCTTCCTATCCCAGGTGCTGGAAAGCCAAATCACAAAATGTTGCACATATGCCTCCACAGACTGCATCACATCATGCCATCATCACATCATCACAACATGGTAACTACAGTATGCAAAAGAATTAATTTCTCTGAATGAGAACTCAAAAGGGCACTAATTAAAACACAGGAGTGAAGCTTGACAATAAGTCAATGAATAACTTTGCCTGCAACTGCAATATAAAAAGGCTTCCATTCATTCAATGATACAACATTTCAGAAGTAACTGCATGAATTAAAAACCTAACTGTTCTGATCTGTAACAAGATTTTGGTCTTGTCTTTAAAATTAAAAGAACTAGACCCCTACAAATTTTATTAATTTAACAAGCAACATAAGCATAGTTCTAAGAGAAATATATGATTTATGCCCCTAAACAATTTGAGCTTCGTATCTTAAGACACAGATGTGTCTGAAAATATTACCAAAATTATGTTGAAAAAGATACATTTAGGTCTTAGAACATATACAGTAAATTCATGAAGTATAGCATATAAAATACATTCTGAGGATACTAAGCTGAAAACATCACTTTTTTTCTACTAAAATTTTAAACTTTTGTTTTCAAATGTCAGAATAAATAAATACACCTTTTTAACAGGATAAGTCAATACACCTTTCTGAAAAAAAATGCTCTACAAAAATCACTGTGAACCTAAATAGATGCAGATGTTAAAAACAGAATAACTGGTTTGTATGGGGAAAGAAAATCTTGGCAGATAACTTCCCATTCTGTTCAATGTTATTCACAGGTGTCCTCTGTGACCTGTACTACTTTACCTCTCTGTTTCAATTCTCTCATGTGTAAAACATGAAGGAAGATTGTGAGAAATAATTAATGTTTGCAAAGAGCTTTGAGATCCTTGGATATAAAAAAACATGGGGAAAGCAGGAAGTATAAAAGTACCAGTACACTATTTTTTTTCTAACTTATGATAACTAAGTTACTTTTAGCACAAAAACCTTGAAAGTTTAGCAATACAAGATTATGTAATAAAATGCTTAAACAACAATCTTAAGTGCAAAGTAGAAGTGTATAACTCCGAAGAAAATAATATCAGAAGGAAAGGACATGTTTCTCACCCATTTCAAGTATGCGTTTATGTAGAGGTATTGCAGCAAGAAACGGTTCATCTTTACAGGACTGTATCTGGGTTCCAACCAAGTCAGAGTTGGTAGCCATAATTCGGGCACTTTCTTCATTAAGATTAACACCAGCCATAGAGGCAACATCATTGATGTCATCATCATCTCTATAAAGAAAAAAGAAATTCTACATGTGATATTCTCTTCATGTATTATCTGCTTCTCCAAAAGTAATCATCATGCAACATGCCTGGTGCTGGATCAGCTTGAGGCACAACCACTAGGGTCTCCATTTTCACATAATATATTCTCCATTCAAAAATATCTCCATATTTCTCTGATCACATTAGCAAAACTTAAGAAGCAGGACAACTTGTAACAGAAAGCATGACAGAGGTGTCTTGTCTTCATCTGAGAGCCAGTGATATCAATAAACCTGGGATAGTAATGAAACTAAAGGCAATGATCACCACTGAAGACAAAGCATTGGACTATTCTCTTTATGCTGAAAGCTAGGAGTAGAATGATAAAATAAATAAAAACCCCATAGACATGAAAAGTAAAGAATAGAGATCTGGAATCCTGCACCGTTTCACAAGTTCCTATCAAAATGGGCTCAAAAGTATTTTCAGTAATAGTCTGGAAAGATTCTTCGACTATGGGGAGTTAATAGGTAAGTTGGGTTCCAAGTATTGTTTGAATATGTGCTGGTAGTTTCTCCAGCACCAAAAAAAAAAAAAAAAAAAAAAAAAAAAAAAAAAAAAAAAAAAAAAAAAAAAAAAAAAAAAAATCAGTAGACATGTCAACTGGTTCTAGAAAAATGAGCTGCACTTGAGGAGATGACAGTAGCACTTCCCAGTCTACTGTTTGCCCTAAAATACCTTTCCTAACAGCTTGTGGAAATACTGACTAATAAATCTGAGTTTCCCTACCTGTATCTCACAAGCATCTTTTACTTCCTACCTCTATGAGGTATGACATGGAATAGTATCTGGCTTTAAAACATTCTGTTTAAGGAGCTATAACTGACACAAACACTGTGTTTCAGCATATTCTAGGAACAATTGCAGAGTCTTTGAGAATATATATAGAGATACATATATATGGAAAAGATCCACATACATCCAAGTCCAGAATCATACTACTGTATAAAGCAAACAAATTAAAGCTGAATTTAAAACACTAAAAAAAAACCCAAACAAAAAAACCCAAAACAAACCCAAAACAAACATCAATATTCAATGATGTGTTCCAAAGGTTCTAACTGCAAATGAAAACCAGCAACTAAAACTGAAAAAATAGGAAAACCTAAGATTTTGGGGGACTAAAAACCTCAACACTCAAAATAGAATGAGCACCTCCCAAGGTAACCTACCCAGGATTCACAAGGTCCAATTTCAGCAGGCCTTGTAAACCACGGGAAAAGAAAATTAATATAAATGTAGTAACACAAATGCAAAAATACGTAAGATAGTGGAAGCTTCTAGAAAACAGAACTGAGTCCAGAATATAAAACTAAACGAATGGGGTCCATCCCACAGGAGACAATCCTCCATGAAGTTCTCCAGTGTGAGTCCTTCCCATGGGCTGCAACTCTT
>JANIJG010023180.1:19484-66641 GCA_024611175.1 Megaceryle torquata
AACCACAACACATGAACCAGCTTGTGCAGCTACAAAAAAAAAAAAAAAAAACCACCCTATACTGATAATTCCCAGTGGACACTGACATTTCTGTGGATGTGAAGGCAGCAGTGCTGCCCTGTGTGGTCCACTGCCTACTGAGGGTACCTCAGCACAAGGACTCAAAGGATCTTGATAAAATATTAACTGAGCAGAACACTTGTATGCTTTCTCTATATACAGTCCCCCGATCACACTTGCTTTAGCACTTGCAGTCTGTCTAGCCGTAAGTAATACAGTCTCAATCCCATATTTCCAGATCAGGTTGCTAGGATTGAGGTACTTTTGCCTCCTTCAAGCAATCATCCATATGAAAATCAAGATAGCACTCTTGACTTCAAGAACAAAATTTTAAGAGAAGTTTATACTTGTCTCTACTTAATAGCTGAAGAAACAAAATCAATCTTTTACCTTCATTCTGCTTAGCATTTTAGCTATTCCAATTGTTATTTACATACAGATCTGTGATGATGTTATAAATAAAGCAATACTGTATGAAATAGAAATTAATTTGGGCACAAACCAGGATTCCGATGAAATTATAAAAATTCAGTGCAACAGCACTTACGAAGACCATCACTGTAACTCCCAGACAAAATTATTTCCTTCCATCTCCTTCCATCTTACACTGGAAATCTACTACCCCTGAGCACTTTTTTTTTTTTCTTTTTTTATTAATGTTACATGGAAAATAGATATTAAATGTTTTAATCATAGTTGGGACTACAACTTTTTCAGTCTAATGGGAAAACCTCTATCAATATGTTTTGACTTCAACAAGCTTCATCACAAAAAAGAGCTTGGGTTTGGATACTGAAACACACACACATTTATATATAAAGAGGGCTGGCATTCTTGCCAAACAATTTCCTATAAAAGTCAACTTTTAAATCCAAATGAGTGTGTTTTCAGAAGTAATTCTGTGGAACAAAGATGCCATCCAGTGGTCATCTAGATTGAGGATTACTGTCTATCTTTTTCCCATTTCATCCCAGTACGGTGTTTAAGAATTCAGTGTTTCTTGGCATACATTACTGTGGTCATAATTACACTGTTTCAGCAATTATTTCAGTTTTTTACAGAACTAAATTTTGAGTCTTATGGAATAAAACTAACATTCCAACATGCATGCTATTTTTAAAACAGCATGAGTTCCCACACTCCTTCCAAATGCAAGCTGCATCTTGAAATAGTTTAAGAGTTCAATTCTCCTTCCTATATTCAACCTCTTCTAACACCTCTCCCTCTCCTCATCAATAGTGTCATGCAATTACAATTAAAACAACAACAACAACAAAAAAAAAAACACAAAAAACCCCAAAACAACAAACCAAACAAAATTAATAAGAAAAAAGCTAACATCAAAAAAATCCCACCCAATTTACTTGAAAATAAGAAAGTAAAAATAAAGTATTTGTACAATTGCCCATACATGTTTCAAAGATTTTGTTTAAACTAAGCTGTTATAAAAACCTGGTAGCATTTTATGGACAAATCTTAACAGCACAGTTGCATACTGTTCTTCTTTCTCATGCATGTTGTAGGACTTGAGCGAATGATGTCCAAATCTGCAGTACTGAACTTCTCCCAAATAGGCTCAAAGAATACATAAAGCAACTGAGGCAACATTATACTATAGGTTCCCCTCTCTTAAAAGTGAAATTTCAAGTTGTTAGGGCAAGTCCCTAAAGTATGCAAGATTGAGCAAGTCTACAAATTCCATGGATCATAAGATCAGAGATTATCAACAATATGCTGGATATAAATGGCCCCCTGAAATTACAGTAGCAGTCCCTACTGTATTACATCTTATAATACCACAAATTCTATTTGCACAAAAATGCGTATTCTGACTTTCAAGCTTTCACTTGAAATTTCTCCCTAATACTGCTTTATTGTACAATTCATTCATGGTTTATGTTGGATCTCACCGATAACGAAAACAGATGACGGAACATATAATTTTGGTCAGCATTTTTCTTTATTTTCAAAAATATGGAGTGGATAAACTATCATCTTATAGCTTGAACTAGTTATTTGAATAAACAAGGAAACTTAAAGCTTAAGGTTTTATATTATCCACCATTTTCAGATGAAAGCTTTGCAGTTTTCCATTTAACAATTACATTAGCTTTCTATCTCTCTTTATAGAACAGGCTGCTTTACATATTATTAGATGTAACATCATGCATTTTGAGGCATTTTGCCAGACTATGTTATTAAACTTTAATTTAAAAAAAAAAAATAATAACAGGCAACAGATTCTTTTGGCTAGGCAAAAAGAGGTCTGGAAAAAAAAATTAAAATTATTCCTAGGTAGACTCTACTTTAAAATGTTGCCAGTTAGCAGCATAAAATATGAATACTAAGATAAGCTTCAAATATCTCAGTCACTTCATAGAACTGATTCTAAAAAAACCCACCCATCGCATTGGCTGTGTAAAACCTGATACTGACAGACTGCAAGAGGTTATATGTAACTTTGAAAACACTGTTCTGGAAAAAGAAAGGTTGCCGTGGAAAGGAAGGAGCATCTGGCTAGCTGGTACACTATGGCAAGCATACCATCATCACACACACTAAGGGAATGGTTCTGTTCACTTCTTGCCTCATTACACATGCAATACCACTGAGCCTTACTCAAAACAATTAAGAAAATGGTAGGCTAATACAAGAGTACAAACATATAACTCCACCCTTGCAGATACGTAGAACCAGACAAGTCCATGATCTAACCAAACCTGCTCGGAGTCAGAAGTTGGATCTCCCAAGGATCCTTCCAACTGAAATTATTCTGACTCGGGAGGAACAAATGTTGCACTAGTTCCTTATATTGGCCACAATGTGAACCATGGGTAATAATTACTTTGAGAGTCTGCTACTTTCACAAAATATCTTTGGTTGGAAGAGACCTTCAAGATCATCCAGTCTAACTTTCAACCCAACACTGCAAGCTCATCACTAAACCATGTCCCTGAGCACCAGGTCCATGTGACATTTAAATGCCTCCAGAGATGGCAACTCCACCACTGCCCTGGGCAGACCATTCCAATGTTTGATAAACCTTTTGGTGAAGAAATCTTTCTAATATCCAGCCTAAACCTCCCCAGCGCAGCTTGCATCCACTCCCTCTGGTCCTGTCACATGTCACCAGGGGAAAAAAGGCTGTTCCCCTCCTCACTCCAAACTCCTTCCAGGTAGTTGTGGAGAGTGGTAAAGTCTCCCCTCAGCCTCAACTGTCAGCAGCAGTAGATTATGTTAGTGGGAGCTCTGAAGTTGCAAAACTAGATGCTGATGTACACAGCAATTGTAGCCCAATAAGCAGACCTCTAGCAGACTTCAGTGGGCCTTCTGCTTCACCTCTCCTGACTACACAAACCTCTAGCTGGACTATTATGGCACAAATTGTAACTCTGTATCTCTCCTGTAAAACAAACAAATGAAAAACAAAAACCCACAAAAAAACCCAACAGAATAAAATTTTCAATCCTTAAGTATTGACACAGTTAAAAAGTCAACTAAATGGAATTGTTCATAGTTCTCTGAAAAATTTATCAACAATAACTTATAATACCAAAAAAAGGTGACATAAAATTTCATGAATACAACTTGACATTGCAGAAGTCTTGGGGTGAAAACTGCATCATAACAGCTACTAGAATATCCAGAGAACTCATGTAAGCAGTCGTACAGCTCATTAATAAATGCTGACACTAAAGGCTAAACTGTAATTTGGAGAATTCCTAATTGCTACATCTTTTATATAATTCCTTCTTGTATTTCCCATAGTCCAGAATAGAAGAAAAGGAAAAATTAGCAAAGTTCACATTTCCATTTCTACTGACCAACACTTTGCACACAAAAATGAAAAGCTCAAATATGTTATTTTAAAGAAAGCAGAATATAAAATAATGAAACAAATATGCAGTAATAAAAGACTGAGGGCAAAATAAATTTATACATAACACAACTATTTTTCAAAATTCTTGCTTTGCTTTAGATGCCAGTTTGCCTTCTGGCTAAAAACACATTCTTCACACACGCTGGGAATGTTGAGGAAAACTAGTCAGCATTCAGAGGATTAATACAGATTTCCAGCTCTGTGCCTTTAGGCTTAATAGTCAGACATCTATTTGTCCTCAGGAGAGGTTAGGGGTTGAAATGCAAATATGCAAACAACTGAATTCTTTGTTAAGATATCAAGAAAAAGCTTGATCTTTACTGCTGTTTAATAAATCCTTGCAATTTTACGGACTTATTTAAATGCAGCTTTGTGTCTTACTATTTTGAAGGAGAAAACAATGCAAGGAAACAAACACATTCATTCCCACTAAAATTTGTTCTCTAGAGGAAAAATGACATACACCCTTGACAGCTTATTTACCAAACTCACTAAAGATTTATTGATTTATCAATCAGTGCCTTGAGCATTTGCTTCTCCCCAAGGGAAAATTAACAATTCCAGCTAACCTAATATATTCTATGTATAAACTAAGTGAATGCAAGAATCAATCCTGGCACAGTTTACAACATCCAGTTAAAAAAACGCTGTCCCTTTTGGTGTATATAAAATTGAAAGCTATACTAACGAAGAATAAATGCTCATGTTGCTTACAAACATAAAAAATACTTATTAAGACAGTACAATTGAACCCAACAGACATTTTAAATCATTTAAATACTCAGTGGGAGGCAAAAGCATTTGAAAATAAAAAATTGAATGATTTTGCTTCTAGATTAATACTAAGTACTACCACTATTAGTTGCAATACTGACATGCCTCAAAGCAGAGATATTTCAAAGAGCTACAAATTCTCTTTTACTTCACCTGCAAAAGCATGAACCTGAAAATTAATTACTCAATTGATGATGTCAAAGCAATAAAAGAATTCCAGAAGACAAATATTATAATCTAGGGATATTTTGTCATTTAACAAAGAAAATGTTTAAACACAAATAAAATGGACTTTCATCAGTAGAAAGACATTAAAACAATGCTAGCAAAAGGAAAATGCAGTAAATGTAAGATCAGCTTTTCACTGCAAAGAGTAAAAATACCCAAAATATATCCAAAAAATTGAAGTACAAAAGAACTGGTATAGCAGCTCAAGGCATCAACGCTACTGTGTTGAACCTTTGCAGCACCCAATTACTACAGAGACCCACAAAACTCTCCAAACTCTGCTACCTAAGTAAACACATGAAGAACAGACACAGCAGTGTCTTATCTTTAAAACCAAGAGCAACAATCCTACACACACAGACAGAAAAATCCCTAAATGCACTGCCAAAATATACCACACAGTATTTTCTCTGTGCTGAGGAGATAGCTACAGCTTAGCTGCAGAAGCCTATCAACAGGATGCCTTGTAATCACAATTAGTATCTTCTCAGTAAGATACATCCCATACGAACATTAGAACCTGATCAATAAAGCCTGCCATGTGTTTTTCTTAAAACTCCATACACATATTCCACTTACGAGAAGTTTCATTATAATCCACAGAATCAAAGGCTTTACTAAACATAAGAAAGTGCATTCAGAGAAAAATCCTCAAGACATGTCATGACCGCCTGCCTTTTTTTAAAATAGAACTCAGTAAGAAAATTGTCATCCAATCACAGTAAGAAAAGGCAGGAATTTTTGTAAAACAGTGCCCTCTGGTGTTAAGCCAATTCGAAATTCTATTTTATACTTGCAATCCATCCCCCCCAACCACCCCCCTGTAATTTTTTTTTTTTTTTTTTTTACCTGAAAGAACCACCTCCAGGGTCATTCAGCTTGTTTTTCTGATTTGCAGAGACCTGAACACCAAAGCCCCCAGGACTTTTGCTGGCTTGTATTGTTGGTGCCTTCCCTACTGTGCCTGAAAAACACCAAGCAATGTTATTATGAGCTGTCTTAGACAATTTACATCAAAGAACCTTCTGTCCAGGAACTAAATTTAACTGTCTGTAAATTGCAAACAAAGGAAGTTATTATTTTTAAAGATTACACTGCTGAAGAAGAACAATTTAAAGCATAAAATGTGTATTAACATTACAGTTTGTTCAACAGTTACATAATACTGAATATTCCAAAACTGAAAACCATTGGCCATAACTGCTTGTAATACGCATAATGCCCATAAGAGCATTTATGATTGCCAGGAAACCACTTTTGTAAATAATCTGCACAGAATAAAGAAGCAGAATTTGAAATATTCTTAATACAGATGCTTTAAGTCACAGTCACTCAGGGTATTATTAACTATGGGGTTTTTTTTAATATAGTAATTTTTCTTTTTTGTTGTGAAAACCATGTATTATCAGAAAACATTTTAATTTTTTTATGTTTTATATTGTGCATAAAAAAACCTCCACTATTGCAAAATTTAACATAAACCCCCTCAAAAAGGTTGTCTTCTACCTTCTTATTTTGAAAACAACTATTTTAAAAGTAATTCATATCTGTATCTAGACTTTATAGGTCTGTAGAAGTAAAACCGGGCTTTCTAAATGAGCTGAAGTTTGGTGGACTTTCAGTTTCTTATGACAGTAAATTGAAAAATGGGTATTAATTCCTGTCTAACATTTGGAACAATCTGAAAAAGAAAAAATTTACTAATTTCTGTTGCTAATTAGCAAATCAACAGACCTATATTATTATTAAAAAAAGTGTATCAGTATGCACCTGAAAAAGTATCAACAAATGAAACTCCAGGAGGAAGCCCTCCTCTACTGCTTACTTGGGCTATATTTTGTGTTTCCTTTAATCCAACCTGTGTTTTGACAGGTGAAAATAATTAATTCACATGTCTATTTGACTTAAAAGGTCTCACCTTTTTCTTGGTAGTACTCAGTTTTATTGAGTGTTACATATATACAGTGTTTGAGGCTTTGAGAAGCACATGAAAGTTATTCCTGCACATCTGTGATTCAACTGCATATAAATGGCAGAGTGTAGCATGAATCTTAGTAGAGTTACATTATTTTTTCTTTCATGAATTTTAAAAACCTGAAACACGACTATCCCAATGAATCCTTTAAGAGCACTACTTTGCTAAAACAAAAGTGTTAGTTCTGAATGAGTCCAGTATTACTTTTTTTTTTATTTTGATCTCTTAATCATTTTTAACATATGATCTTAAAGCAAAACTAATTTGAGAGTGTTTGTTCACTTCGTCAATCTGTATAAACAAACTGTTCTGGGGACTCTCAATGTTGGCAAATAAAAAACAAGATTTAGGACTTCAGGCTCCAAGTCTGGGGAACAGAAGTATTTTGTCATCAGAATATTCAAGGTCCATGAGTTGTCACAGAGAGAATTAGTTCATGGACCAGACAATTCATTTATCTATTTCAGATAAACTAACTGAAAGGTTTTTGACTAAGTGAATTGAAAGGAAAGAAATAAGACTGTAATAAAAATCAGCAGATCTTTGCTTTCTGTAGTTAATATCTAGGATATTAAAAGTCTGTTAACCTTGAAAATTATTTCAACAGAAAAATTAAGGTAATAGTGGGACTCCTCCAGTATCATTATTATATTCCTTTGGAACTAACATCAATGGTTTGTTTTCTACAGATGATAACTTTTGATTTAAAAAAAAAAAAACAAAACCCAAACAAACCAAAAAAACCCCACCACCAAAAAAAACCAAACCCACATAAAAAGGTACAGAAACAGAGCAGTTAACTCCATGGTTTCAGGAAAACAGTATGTCTACACTGGATATGGAAAAATTAAGTCTCACTTTATTCCAACCCATGTATATGTAATTCTAATGCATCTGGCAAAGTAAATACAACTTTTGGGATGACATACAAGTTTTCTGTTTTAAATCACAACCATGCATGATTAAGCAGCTAGACACAAAATATGACTAAAACATCATTTTATATTATGAGGCAGGGCATATTTTGAAAACTTATATCACCTGTGGGCTTAGACATGTCATGGGATTGGTAATGACATACAGAGTCTTTCACCACTGGGTCCTCGTTTCAAATTTTAAGTAGCACGATCCAGAGAAATAAGTCCAAATTCAGGGGCTTGTAATTCCTAGTTGTATTTCTGCACACGTTAAGTAGCTGCAACAAATAATCTGGTTAACTATTTTATTCTTTGGCTCAATTCCCACATCCATAAAATGCACTTCACCTAATTATTATACTGATAAGTGCTTTGATAAAGGAGTGTGAATTTTTCATGCAATAACTATAGTGTTACTTCCCCTGGTGTGGAAGTAATTTTATTAATATCTAAGTCCTTAAAGTCTGCCAAATTCATCTATACTACTGTTCAAAAAAGCATTACAGTCTGTTCCCATGAATGCATTAATATTAATGTAAAGATACATTATACTAGGAGATCCACTCCTATCTGTGAAGAAAATGCACTGTTCTGTGGAAGTCAGCTCAGTTCTGGTGTAACTATACTTAAAAGGTCACACTCCACAAAATTATACTACAGAGACCACATCCTATTCCAGTACCTTACCTCCTTCCACAGGAACATCTAGACCAGTGTAAAATATCATTATACTGGTGTTTCCAGCAGAAAGTTTTAAAAATATACCAAGATCAAAATGAACTGGTATCTGACAGTATGCCACAGCAGCATTTCTTAGAGCTGCAAGCACACAGGCTGACCTTTCCCTAGACTCAGGCTGCAGGATGAGCAGCTTTACAGTTGGATGTTTTCTATATTTCTGTTCTATTTACTTTTTAATGTGTAATTACAATAGCGGTGGGCTTATACTAGCTTCTTGTAAATAGGAATAAGCTCACCTGAAAGTAGGACTTCGCATGAATTGGCATTTATGAACCATTGTCTTCCTTAAGCCAAACTACCAAATTAAGTTGCATTTCATTGGTTGATCAATAGCTATCATGATTTAATTGGTATTCCAATTAAAAGAATGACTGTTTAAAAGTCAGATGCCAGTAGCATGCAAATTCTTAGCAAACTATTGACCATTCAAAACTCAAGGACTGAAGAAGGAAAGAAATTAAGCCAGCCTTCACTCTCAGAAGTGAAAGTTCATGCTGTAAGATTCCATATACCTTCCCTGTTAATTAACTTGGGACATTGAGCATCACTGCTATCATTTTATATACCTGTTATGACAATTAAATGCATTTTTTCCTAACTTGGAAAAACAGCTTACAGCATTACAGTGAGAGGTTGGTCTCCATGTCCATTCAACCTTTGGATTCTCTGAAGAAAACAGAACAAGGAGAACATCAACTGCTATTAACTATGATCACTGGGGGATTTGATGCTTTCTTTTCGGAAGAACAGAAAAACCAAAGCATTAGAGTCGTAAATAGGCATGTGCATTTTATGTGCATTTAAACTAGATTTCTGATTCAATACCTAAAGATGACAAGCTCTGTATTCCATTACAAACCCTCAACATTTAAATGCCCACATCCAACAAGATGCTCTCACACCTAGTCGGAAAAAAATAAAAACTGAGCCTAACAGGTCCAGTGATGGAAAGGAACAAATGGATATTTTTTAGAAAGAAGGCTTCAAGAACCCTCTTAGAAAGTGGGATGTATCAGCCAGACATTAATCCACCTGTGCTCAGACAGATGAGAAAGTTGTGTGTAAACCACACCTCTTGCTCCCCTGGCTAGTCATGGAATGTCAGGTTGCTGCAGTCAGTCACTGACCTCAAACAGTAAATGTACTGTCAGGGGGGTTAAAAAAAAAAAAAAAAAAAAAAGGCAAGTGGGTTGAGAAATTTCTCTAGGACCCCTACCTTAACCTCTATAGCTACAGAGACAGTGATTATCAGTTTTTGCTTCAGCAGGATGAGTTAAAGTAGGAGTAGGATGATTAAATTCAGGCAACCTCTAGGATTCAGAAGAAAAATGAAGAATTGCTTTCTTGGCCTAGAGTTAGAGCTTAGGATAGTAAGAGTCAAATTCCTGACTTCTTTCAGAACTTTCCTTGAAAAACTGCTGAGTAAGGAGCTAAGCATATGAACTTAGTCTTAAGGTTGTTTCAAAACATTTAGCTGTATTGGTCTGAAATACCTTGGAACTGCATAGTAAAAACATGCATTCGTCAGCCAGTAGGAAGTAAACACTAAATGCCAAGCCTGCCAATGTCAACACTGTAAGTTTTTCCCATGCTACTAGTTTGTAATTACAATGAAATTCATACAAAGGTAACAATCTCACTAAAACATTTAAACCCATACCTTGTGGTCTAATGGTCTGAGTTATTACCACTGGCATCCTAATCTGGGTAGTCTGGCAAGCAGGGTTTCGTTTCACAGTTTGAGCAGATGTTGACTGGATAATCTGCTATTATTAAAAAAAAGTATACTTATATTATACTCTTTATACACAAACACACACAACGTAAATATACTAATACCTGTAATTACTAATATAAGCATGTGGATCTCTAAAAGCACAACCAGCGAGTGACAAAAGTCATATTCATGTAATACATGTGGTTGTGTGTGTGTGTATATACCTATTTTGCCATTATGCTTTTTTAGAAAAAATAATCAAATAATACTCGACACAAATGTCATATGTCACAACCTTCACCAAAAATATATTTCAAAGTAGTAAGGTAAGTATTAATGTTTAGACTTTTGTCTTCAGAAGTTTTACTAGGAAGAAAAACATTTTTGTAGAAGATAATACTGCAATAATTTTAGTGGTATCCGCCTACAATCATTAGGCCTTTCACTGTATAGCTATGATTTTTAAAAGAAAACATATACTAAAAGTAAATTCTAAAATATTATGGGCTCCAAAGTCAGATATACACAAGAAAGAAAACAATGTTTTATGATGATCATACACTATTCATCTTTTAAAGGTTAATCAGATATTCTCAAGGTTTCATTTACTACTAAGTCAAGTTCTGAAGTCCTTATCCAAAGCTGAAACTGGGTTAGAAACTTAGAATTTGACCCATAAAAAAATCAAAAACAACACAAAAACCCCCAAAACCAATCAAAAAAACCTGCAAGGGTCATATCTAAGCAACAGCAAAATACATGTTCATTAAGTTGGGGACAAGGTAGGAACAGATATAATGAACAGAGGATTCAGAAAGACATGTGGATGCTGCAGAGCTGGGAAAAAAAAAAATCCATAAATAAAGTCTGAAAACAAAACACAGGCAAACAGCTGTGAGATTACAACCACAACTCAGGCATGACAACTTCAGAAGTCACATGCTCTTCACAGTCACTACTATGTTACTCCCATCGCGTAATGTGCCTGCTGTTTCTGAATTACAGGTCTCACACCCACAGGATGCAGTATTCCTTCTTGAAAGAATATGCCACGCCACACACTGCTACATGAAATAAAGGGGAACCACTGCACCTTTATTCAGCACCAGTCAGCATTATTCTTAGGAAGTTTATCTAAAACCATATTAATGGTTTTAGAATAACAGATGGCAAAATCTCTGCCTACAAAGTATGCTATGGAGAAAAGGAAAGGAGAAACAGTATTTTCAAATGAGATAGAGAGATAGAGAACGGAGGGGCTACAAAACAAATAGGAAAGTGTTCCATTAGCAGGAACCAGGGCTCCCCAATTGGAAGGAAGAGAGGTGAAAACTACAAACAAGAACAGAGTAATGACGGACCAAGATCTGTAATGCAGTCTGGAGAAAAAACAAATAGGGCTATTTTGAGGTTGCAAAATGTACATTCTAAAATACTGAAAGTTGAAAAGTCATGATAAACCTGTGGATATAGAAGTATTAACAATAGCTACCTTGCAGAAAGATTATGGACATTGAAGGAAAATGGAGCATTTGTACTAAGGACAGAAATGGAGCAACTGGATGCAAATTTACTTGGTCAAGACAGGCAGTGAGTAAATAGTTACACTCAGAGGGGAAAGAATAAAGTAGCTACCATGCTTAAAAACAGGAAAGAAACAGATGTGAGGAAAAATGAGGTGAGAAAAAGTGGAATTTGACTGTATTTTGATGCATAGGAAACATGTACAAGTGTATTTTAGTAAGGAGACAGAATAGCCCACAGAAGAGGAAAAAAAAAAAAGGCACTACAATGGTATGAAAAAGGAGAATATTGGAATATTGCCACTTTTATGATAATCTATTGGATGAGTTTTCAGAGAGTAGTGAAGAAAAACAGACATACCTTAACTGGCCAGAAGCCAGGCCAAAAAGGAGATGCGTGTGACCTGTGGATAGAATCACTATCTGGTATCACAGTAGTAGTCTGTGATTAGACTTTTTTTCTCTGTGAAGCAAGCAACTTCTACAGTTCAGAATCAAGTTCTGTTTCACCTGATTAATATTTTCATGTGAATGCCCTAAAAATGAGCCACTAACAGCATTAGAGATAGGACAGTGTTTAACCATTTATTATGACATAAATAATGGCAATTTTTATTTTTTACCTTTACTACCAAATACATTTTAAAAAGTGTCCTTTAACAGGTACTGTACTAGGACTTCAGTGTATGCAAAAATAATGGAAGTATAGAAAATGACTGAAAAATAAAAATTTTCCAAGGGGCACAGATCAAAATCATCATCTTAAATGCCATACAGAATTTGATCAGCAACAAGCTGATCAAACTGTCTAAAGGAACAACTGCCCCTGAACTCAGAGAAACATTTTACACTAATTTAAATTTCAGTTTCTAGACAGTTTTAAGATACGTTTCAACACAGATGTAGTCTTCAGATCTGGAAGTGATTAAGGAATGAACATTAGCAATTTGTTTCTGAAATGGAATGTGTAACCTCCTTTGCAGGCAAACAAGGAACATCATAAAAACTGGTTAATCAGAGGTAATTGACCCTGCATTAAAATTTAGAAACAATCTAAACTACCCTCCCTCAATTAAAATAATTCAAACTGTTCTAATCCTCATCTATTTTTCCCAACAGCATAAGCATTATTTTGTCCTTAACTCGGCCTGAAAAGTGTAAACAATGAACAAGGTATTAGCAAGCTAATCTGGGAGATGATTAACTTAACCAATTTATTTCCAAATTTTCACAGGCTAAAACTACACACAATGAGTATATCCTATCTAACATTATCCACGTGCAGAATTGATGCTCCATCACAAATGATCAGTTTGCAAGCACCAATTTACTAACCCAGACTGATATAGAAGATACAGAAGTGAGTGTTTTAGTATACTGAAGTTATGAGAAACATTACTTCAGCCTTCAGAAAAAGGGAGATCTTGCTGCTGTCTGCAACCACCTAATGGGAAGATGTAGAGAAGATAGAGCCAGACTTTCAGAGGTACAGAGCAGAAGGCTGTGACACAATGGGCATAAGATGGAATAGGGGAAATTTCAATTTAATATAAGGGAAAAACTCATTTCCAGGAGGGTGGGCAAGCACTGGAACAGGTTGCCCAGAGAGGCTGTGTAATCTCATTTTGAGGATACTCAAAACATGACTGGTTGAGGCCCTGGGCAACATGCTAACCTGTAAACAGGAGGTTGGATTAGACACCACCAGAAGTCCTTTTCAACCTTTTATCACTACATGCATAGTCATAATATCAGTGACCTAATAAAAGTGCTGAGTCAGAAAAGGTAACAAGACTGGATAGAAGTCTTTGAAGTTTACAGAAACTGTTCATCATTCCGTCTTCACTAAAAGGAAGGGAAGCCCTTTTCATTACTTCCACCACAGAAGACGGCAAGCACAATGGCAGAACACTAACAACAAAGGCAAAAATAGAAAAGATTTAAATGTGGTGTAGCCATTGCCTGGATTTGCTAATGAGTTTGGAAAAGAGCAAAATTACCAAGCAAAATTATAATCAAGACAGTGCCAAGACAGCAAGTACTGTCATATAACAGCTTATTCCTCTTCAATTTATTAGGTAAAGGTTGAAGAATCATCTCTCCTATGCTGCTGCACTTTTGGAGCTCTTCAAGGAACATACTGGAGCAGGAAAGTCATGGCATTGCTTCTCCAAGGGCAATATGTGGAAAGTTATCTTCTTTTTTGGCTCTATAAAATAACATTTTTTACTGCAAAAGAAGATACATTTCTCATATGAGAAAGTGTTCTCCCTCTTTTATTTATCTTCCCACTTCTGTCTTTAACTGTCATCCTTTCACTGAGCTAGTCATGCTCACTTTGATTGACTATTTGTCTTCTCCTTGATATGCATTTCTTTTCTTGCTTCCCAAATGCTTCAGACTCTGTCCATTTCTAAAGTTTACTTGTTTTCACAGCTGTAAAAAGTGGCAGTTGTACAAAGGTGCTTCCACAAAACAAGCATATTTATGAAGATGAAAAAAAGATACTTAACAGTCACATTACTGATAAGTGGAATGACAAAGTGGTGACAGCTGAAATAATTTTTCTTAAACACCTTCCTCAAAAAGCTTGGATTCAATAACTATGAGAATATAGCAATAGTGTTCTCTGGTCCTAATCTCAAAACAAAAGGTGATAGTCACACCATGACAGGTGTGAATCTTCTACGCCACATGTTACTGCAGGACAAGAACAAATTACAGATGTGAACATAGACCAATACTAAATAAAACAAGTGACCAACAAATACAGACTGTGAAAGAATTCATCCAAAGCACATAAATAATATATATATATAAGTAGAAAGTCTGGTAACTTCTCTCTCTCTCACCTAAAACAGGGGATGCCAAATAAAAATGAAAGCTACTAGCTACAAACTATAGAAAGAAAAAGTCCTTCAGGACAATTAAATTAAAACTCACTGCTAAAGTTTTTGAGAAGAAGGGTTTTGCACATCTGAACAAACTAAACGCTGCTTTACAAATGCAGATGACGTAGGTCCCAATGATGTGCTTCCCCTTACTTCTCAAGGGCTGCAAAAATCAGCCTGACTTAATTCACATATCCCACTCTTTGCAACAAATACTTTTAATCCAAAAGCTTCAGCATGTAAAATACAGCAATAAACACACAAAAAAGTAAGAAATAGGAGCTTCTGAAAAGAATAGAAAATAAGAACTAATTTGGAAAAATATGTATTTTACCAAGGATTTTTTCTCACAATCATGTTTAAAAAAAAAAGTATTATTGAAGGAAGAAAGAAGCCACTTGTAAATGTACAAAATTCAGAATGGCTATGGTCTGATATGACATCTATCTTCACTCATGAGTAAACACTTGCTAACTCACTTGTGGCTATGCCACTTGTGATTTATCAGTCTACTCAATCCTGAAGATAAATGTCATATCAAACCTCAGCTATCATGTAATCTGGCAGCATTAACTTACAATGTTCATGCTTTTATGGGCCTAGAATTCATATTTACCATTGTTTACCATGCTGTAGTAGTAACAGTTACAATTTTTCAACAGTGACTCAAAATTTGCACAAGCACTTATTTTTCCTCCCAAATAAACAAGTGAACTTTTAAAAAACTCAGCATGTATTTTTATGTTAATGTGATGATAATATTGTTCCAGTGATTACACATTTCCAAAGAAGTTGTGAAGAAAAATAAAACCAAAAGCCAGTGAATCACTTGTCCCACCTGTTCCCCAATTTATTTTATAGTTCTTCCTACACTATTTCACCTGGTCTAATTTTGAATGTTTTCAATTGACAGCTTTTTCATCACTGCCTTTGGGAGCCTGATCTACAATCTAATAATCTGGTTTACTCTTTTACTTGCCTTCTTTCCTGCCTAAATCCTACTTTGTTTTATTATATCCTGTTATTCTATTTATACTCTCAATTATTATTATTCATCAATATATTTTGATGTTTAAACCCTTAAAATATTTTTAAATGTTTTTTATGAGTCCCTTTATTTGCATTTGACCAAGTTATATGTGTTTAATTCTCTTAAGCTTCGACATCTTTTGTTAATGGTTTGCGAACAGCATTCACTGTCAAAATCCTCCTTATATTAAGGTACTGCCAACAAAATTCTGAAAGCCCATGATAACTCAGAAAACTACTAGGCTGTAGTTGAAATAGGCCTACAATTTGACAAGTACAGGCCTTGTTCCTGCTAACTGATCCCAGACATCTACTGCTCAACAGGCATTTTTATTTAAATTTTATTGTACACCAAATTCCAAGTCAGCAACTAGATCTTTATTATTTCATTAATAGAAACTACCCCTTTTATCCTAATAGACAACTTTCGCTCTTCCATTACTAAATTGCCTTGCACTCAGGACAAAATGGAAATTATTTCCCGTTGAGTCACTAAAATATGTACAAATTATGATCACTCAACAAACAGAAAAAGCTTCATTAGGATAATTAAAGAGAGAGCAGAACATCCCCATATAACACACTGCTTATTCTGCTGTTTTATCTCATTTCCAAATTCCATTACTCTGCCTCATCTTTTTGGAGCCTCTAACCACTACGATAATCCGTGGAAAGGTGTCAGAAAACATTTTAACAAATTTATAAGGTAACTTAGAAGACGTTGACATCTCACTTCTGGACACCGTGCACAATTTACTACAGCAGCAACGGTCCAGATGTATTTCTATATATCTTTACTAATCCTAGACCTGCACAAATATCTATATTGCTTTGTATATAATTTTAATTAAATTTAATTTTATATAATCTTTACTAAATTCAAATTCCTTACTGTTTCTTTATCATTTAAATGTCATAATTGACTTCAACCTCCAGAGCACTTTCTCCTTATGATGTAGTGTCAACACAATATATCAAGTGCTCATCAATCTCCATTACTCATAAATCTACTCATAACTTCAACACATTTAATAAAGAACATCTCTCCTATTAATAGAAATTTTACCTGCTGTTAACACACAGAACAAGACAGGTAATGTCTGCACACAGAGGGCTATATGGAGCTCCTACACCCTAAATATGACATTTTCAACAAAACTTGAATATTAAACTTCTAACAGAAAAAAATGATCGCTGGTGCATCTCACTAGTGTCTCATGAAGAAAATATTAGCATAAGATTTTTTCCCTTTTCATTGGCTAGAAGCAGTTACCAGTACTCACAGCACTACCTAGCTCTTTAGAGCATAGTTTTTTCATCCTTTTGGAACATGATTACAGTACTTTACAAAACAGATAAATAAAATAGTCTTCTCTTTCATCTCCCCTAACACTATACATTTTAATGCTGATGTCTCATCTGTGCAATCTACACTGCACGCTGAACAGCACACACAGAGTTCCCGTGATGCAAGATACCTCAATATACCCGGAAGAAGTATCACCACATCTTCCTCCTTTGTGAAACAGAAGTCAAAAGAAAGGAACAGCTAACAGATTCTCCACATTTTAAAAGAAACTAGACTACTGTAAACTGACTGGTACAAAAGGATCTGTATTCCAAAACAGGCTTGCCCTTCTGCAGCTGGACAGTTTGCAAAGCCAGCTGGAACTCTCTCCAGTGAGCTTGAGGCTTGGAAAATCTGGAGCTCAGCCAGGTTCTTCCGTCAGTGCTGGCCACCCTTAGGCAAGCCAGCTGTAATCTTCCTCTTTGGTCAAGTCCCAGGCAAGATGGCCAGCAGCTCTTTGCCGTGCTCTGATTTCGGGGAGCACTAAGAAGCGTGAAGAGTGTGATCACTGTCACCGCACAAAAAAGTCAATACATACAAACAATTACTGGTGTGATATGGAGATGCTGCTGGGTTGTCTCCTTGGCGCCTGAGTCAATAGTGGTTGCTGTGTTTAAGACTTTTTTAATGCAGTAAGTCTTACTGTCTGATGATGGTTTTGTCTGTTTGAGGGCCATTAAGAAGTGCTTGGTTAATATAATGTTTGGCTCTATTAACTAATTACTGATAAATTGAAAGCAAATACAGAAGGGCAATTTTGCAATACAGCCAATCAATTATATTTTTTAATGTGTTCACTTCACCCCAAGTATTTTCCAGAAAAGGAACGGTATGAAGCATAGTTTTGCTCTGGGCAGTTTGCTACCTTTTGAAAATATAGTGATTATTTCATGTAGTCAGTAAGATGAAAATTCAGTCTTAGGCCTATGACCTCACTGAAGACAGAAAACCAACTTATTCTGCCCATAGATCAATCTCCACAATATACTACTTAAGCAGTTTTCAGCTCCCTCCTATTGCATAGCTATGTCAAATAAGATGACAGTGCAACTCTTCACATCTCTACCCAGGTTAACATCACGATTGCTTGCTTTGAGTATACACTGACATGAGAGACACATAGAAGGTGTGTCTGCCATAAATTTGGCTTTATACCGTTCAGAAAATATTCCACAAGAAATGTAAGAGCAGGAATTCCTATGGACTTACTGACACATTTTTGTTCTACAGCAATGTTTCTCAAAAGGTGGGGTGCAACCTGCCAAGTAGGCACAAGAGTGTTTAAAGTATGTTGCAAAACCCTGGAAAAAGACACATTACCTGACAGTAGGTTAGGCCTAAGAGTGCAGCATGCTGTCAACTGCTGTCAGAAATTTGCTTTCTTTAGGACAGGGAGTAATTTTTATATGTACTGCCTGTAATTACAATCACTTCCTGCTCCTCTACCTTGAAGGGCCAAAGCTATTGTCACTTCAGTCTTATGAAACTTAGACAAATCAAAAAGAAGTCACAGAAAGTCTGAAGAACACTTTTCTAATTGATACAACAGTTCAGAAGGAGTGCAGAGAACCCATCTTAGAAACAGAACGTACGTTCATCAAGTGGCCAAACAGACAGCAGCCAAGTTAAGGTACAAAATATCCAGACATCTTGTGTACATTGCAAAAGCCAGGGTCAAAAGTCTTAGCATTAAAACTATACTCACTAAAGGATGGTAAAAATATATTACTTTCATTTTAAAGTTAGCAATTTAACTGCTAGAAAGTTTTTGTAAGTTTCAAAAGACACATCTCACATGGCTCCAACATTTTCAGATTGTGAACCACTACTATTAAAGCAAAAGAAATGTTCTCTCTTCACATGCCCTACAAATTATTTGTATCCTTTATAGAGCTTATGAACTCAAGGACGTATCACTGTAAGGTTTTACATCATCACATGTGCATTTCTGAAACTTGATAATATAAATTGTTACCAAACTTGATACATCTGCTGAAACTTGTCAATTTGATTTTTAAAACTAAGTCAAGTGCTTTACTCAGACAGACACCACAAACTGCTACAACTTTGCCTGAAGTATGATAATGCTTGTATAAACTCAAGGCCTTGTAAAAATCCTTAACGTATTTTAATTACAACTGTAAATGTACATACAAGATCCTGTGTAACACTGGAATAATTTCACCACACTCTCAGTGAGTGAACTGGCTGTTCAGTTGCCTTATTTATAGTGCCTTTGAAATTAATTAGTCTAAGATCATAATACTCCAATACACACAACAATGGTATTTTTCAGTAAATAATGAAGTATGGCACTATTTCTAAACAAAAAATGCTGGTACAGTACAGTTATTCTTCTACAAGATTTTATAACTATGTGTACAAGAGTTTAAAATGAAACAGAGTTCATTTTAATGCAGACTAATGTAAGCAAAGCAGCATACCTAATGACATACTGAAAATTATACTCTTGCCTGTAAGTCTTGAAAAGCTTTCTGTTCTACATTTGTAATTAACTCAAATTCCACTGTGCTCATATAACAATCACTGCATTCCAGACAAAAAGGCCAAGAGCATACTTCCTTAAGTTTAAGCTATGTTAATGTTATCCAAAAGAATGGTTGAACAAATACGTGAATTGACATAAAATGAGGTACTGTGTATCACAGAATAAGATACAAACAAACAAAAAAAGATTTTCCTAAACAACCTGCAATAAAAAAAAACAAAACAAAAACAAACTGATTTCAGTTTAAGAAATTCTCTTTTATACTACAGTACCTACCAGTTGAGAACTCTGATTTGACTGTACCACCTTAACCTGAGGAGGCTGCACTGTATTTGATACAGAAACTGTGCAAATGTTGTTTGGTTGTCTTATTCCTATTGTCTGCGTTGTGACGACAGAGGAAATGCTTCCAGAGGAGGATTGAGGTATAACTTGTGATAGCTTGGTCTGTTGAAGAGACTGCTGAGACGGCTGTCCTTGCAAAACTGAATGTTGACTATTCAGTAAAGACTGTCTCAATGCAGGCAGACTTTTCTAAAAACAAGACAAAGTTTATGAAATAACAAATTTAGCAGGTTGACAAAAAATATTTTTATTTTTGCTTTAAACATAATTAAAAGAATGCAGCCTTCTTTTCAATTTTACTATCTGCCTATTTATAAGATTTAACATACTTTGTAAGAGGGAAAGTTCAGTTTACCTTTTTAATAAGCTTTCAATCTGGATTTAGGAACCCTGTAGATTTATTTGCATGTACCCTAATTCCACCATAGCAGTAAATCATAACGCTTCCCTCAAGATCATCCAGAACTTGTAGCTGAGGTCTTTGGAAGGGAAAAAAAATGGAAAAAGGCAGAACCATAGGAACACCCCTATTCCCACTGCATGCTAGAAGTCAGCTGTACCAATTTACTTCTCCTGACATGCCTTCAGTACCTAGAACAAGATGATTTAACTGCTGATACCCTACAGCAATACCTGTTTACTGTATTGTTACTGATCTAATGTATTCTGACTAGATTATAAAAGTGTACTATTGCATGCTCCGTGTTCAGACCAGTTCAACCAAAAACTACATCTCTAAAAGGCTATACTGTACCTTCACAAATAAAACTTTTTACTTTTTAAGTGGTAGTAGTATTCTTTTGAAGTGCTCCCCCCAGGCAGCCATAGAATGCAAGTGTTTAGCCCAAGCTACAGTTCTTTCTAAACTTCTAATATTTATTTAAAAGCTTAATGCCTGTTGCTAAGTAAGGACTTCAAAGAAATGCAACAAGTTAAAACTTATCACAATGCTAAAAGTGACTGCAGTATAAGAACAGGAAAAGGGTTAATGATAATTTGGAAAAACAGATGCAGAGGAAGAGAGTTCTGAAGAGAAGTTGGAGGGAGAGAGGAAAGAAAGGAGATCTACCCTAAACTGAGAAGTTTTGGACAAGAAGAAAAAAAGCTTTTAAAATTGCAGTTGGGATTTTGTTGGGACATAAACACAATTGGTATATTCCATGTAATCTTGCATATGGGAGCTATTATAGCTAACGTACAACAACCTCACTTTACCTCCAGGTACACTAACTTGGGACTGAACAATAAATCCATTTGGTAAGACATTAGAATTTCTATTATAGATTAGCTCCAGATTACGAGGAACTAGGATTAACTCCAGATTATAAATTGCAGGATCAACCCATTAGTTATTTCAACATCATTACCCAGTTTAGTTTTTCATAATCACTGTTACATATGCATTAAAAGTTATCCATGACTCAAATGTAGATTACAAATACAATATGGAAAAATGCTTATTGCATTACTTGAAGTATTCTATAGAAATAATGTGTGACTCTTCCAGATGTGAATGCTGTACTTCTTCACAAAAAATGACCTACTCTCACAGAAAAGTAAATGCATTCCATCAATAAAGTTTCACTACAGAATAGACAATAGATGATTTCCAAAAGAGAGTGACTGCTTTTTTATATAAATCTAGATCAGGGCTACTTAAGCAGTAAACACCAGACCAGCTCTAGATGACAAGTTTTTCTTTCACCTAAACTAAGCCCCAAGCACGAGATCTCCCTCCAGTAGGAAGTCCCTATTTCTTACCATTCTCTGAACATGTCAGGGAGCAGGCAGCTGCTGCACACAGCCACAACTCCCAGCCACATAAGCTGCAAGTGGCTTCTGGCTGGCCTGACAGAGAGGGAGTTTGCAGGTGACTTCCAAATCAATCAAGAAGTTTTTGTCAGAAACTGAGAGCGCAAAATAAAAATTGAGTAGTACTGCTCTAGACAGGCCAAGATAATTCCATTTAAAAAGTATATTATAAATCTCAATGTATTGATATTTGCATTGAAATAAACTTATCTAAACAATATTCACATTACCTTAAGGAAAGGTACAAGATATGGCTGAGGAGATGACTTGAGTTCTGACTGAAGGCGGCCTGTAAACTCTTCTGGATCAATCTTTGCATCCTTCAGGGGAAAGAAAAGAAAGCATCAACAATTTAGTTCAGTTGTTTGGTTGTTTTTTTTCCCCAAGATACTATCCATGTGTGTGTATATATATCCAGATAAATAGGCTACTATGTCAGGAAGAACTTTGAAAGCTGAAGCCCTCAACTTCTCTGTATCTATAAAATCCTTCTGTCAAAAGCTCATTTATAGATGTAACATGCCATTCAGGATTCAGGCAGTTCCCTTGAGGATGCACAACTTAGGACACAACAAGATCTCACAAATACTCAATTCTTTGGGATTCCATTCTCTTGCTAACCTTTACATTTTTCAGTGAAACAACTAAACTCCTCTCTTTTTTTGTTTTGCTTGCCTGCTTGCTTGTTTTCTATACTACAGAAACTATGATTGCTACAGCAGAAGGAGTGTTCAGAAATATTTTTCCATCAAGGTGGTGACATTCATCCCTGCTACAGTGGGATGGAACATCTCCTGGAATGCAGCACTGCCTGATCTCTGCAACCTGCCTCATGTCTTCCATGGGGAAAGCACCTTCCCTAGGCTCTCACATGCATAGGGTCGATGGCATGCCAGAGCAGCCACACTCCTTTGCTGATTCAGCCCATGGATGGCTGGGGGCCTCAGTCAAGACCCAAGTTTGGGCTTGAGCCAGTCATTGCGCTGAAGAGCTAAATGGTGGTTTTATACTGATTTTTGAGAAGACTGAAGGAGTGGCCAAAAGGCTAATGGATCTGGGAAACAGTATTCTCTTTCAGGTAGATTCTTCACATTCAGTTTCTAGTAACACTGAAAGACTGTACTTACTCTTACCTATGTGTGTTATAGTAACACTGTAGCTAAGTGCCTTGAGATAGTCTCTGCCCTGAGAAGCCTGCAGTTTTACTTGAAAAAAAAGACACAGTAGATATGTAGGCAAAGAAAAATGTCATTCCTCATAACATTAGCATCCCTCAGCCACAGGGACATAGGGGCAATGGGTGCCCTCTCCCCTTCTCACCTTGGACTGATCTAGTGGGAGGTGTCCATGCCCATGGCAGGGGAGTTGGAATAAGATGATTGTTAAGGTCACTTCCAACCCAAACCATTCTATGACTGATTTTTAAAACTATTCATAAAAAAGTTGTTGAAATAACCTTACAAACTAACATTAAATTTGTCAGTCATAGTAATAAGAAAAATTCTTTACTTAGTTTCAAAGCCAATTTTGAAGGTTTAGTTTAACTCGGTAGACTCTCTGTATGCATATATATAAAATTATACATGTAAAGCATATGCATATATAAAAAGTGAACATACAAGTATATAAAGTTTTCACCTGTATGTATGTGTATAGCATGTACATACACTTACAAATATATCAGATAAATATTCAGTAGCCTATTAGTTAATATAAGAGAACTCTATAACCCAGAAGTATTTTATAATTCTTCTAATATATCATTAGTTACAATCTCAGGTTCTAATAAAAGCATTCATTAGCTTTTCTCGACTAACAGAACAAGAACAAAAAAATAAATAAATAGCCACCTCAAAAAAAAAAATTTATATAGGTGCCTCAATACTTTGTTTAAAATAAGTGCTACCTTTACTTGATTAATCTTTCTTAGTTTTCCAAAGTTAAAACAAGTTTTACTGGAAACACTGAATATTATGTTGAAAGGCTCATACTTGAAAAAAGTTTTAGGCTTGTCTAAAATGTACAGGTTTCTCTGTCAATGAATTCAAAGAAATACATATCAACTACGGTTAATTCCAAGTTCTTCATAGACTATAATTTCTTTGAAGAAGCTTGACCATTTGTCCAGCTCCACAGTTCTATCTGTCTGCAACTCATTTATACAATTCACTGAAACATCTGTTGCTCTGGAGACTACAGTAAGTCAAACTTTTTCCAAGCCCAAGGACTCTGTGTAGCTGAAACACTACTTTGCCTCTTGAAATCCACTTGCAGTTAAGGCTCCACGCAGGGGCATCTGTCTGTGGAGCTGCTTGGACTACTTGCGTTTTGATGTAGCCCAACATCTTTCACTTAATTTAAGAGCAAAAAAAAAAAAAAAAATGCTTAAGATCAAAACAATTATTTTCAGCATATGTAAATAGCAAGCTTAATAGATAAATGACAAAATGAAATAACTAAGTATTTACCAACAAATCTTGAACCAGAGCTTTCACATTACGGGACGTTTCTGGAGATGGTGAATTATGAGAAGCAAGTTTTATAAGGGTAGCTAAGAAGTTTTTGCATTTTTTCACATTCTCTTGCATTTCCTGCAAAAGTCAAATACAACAAATATCAGATCTATGCTATTTTGCAATCAGGATCAATGCATGCTGTGATGACTATAACTAAGGAAAATGAAGTTGTTCTAACTGCAGGAAGGACATATTTAAAATACCTTTGCAGCTATTTTACTGTTGCTGCTAGTTACATGCTATTCTCTTCACTTCTTTATAACTGAACATCATACCTCAAGAATACCACCACCACCAACAAAAAAATAAATGAAAGAAATATATTTAGTATTTGACAGCCTGATAATACAGTCTGTATAAAAAAAAAAAAAAAAAAAACTTAAATAGGAGAAGTAACAGAACTATTTCTGGAGATGCATTCTCCTTTGAGATGCCCAGCTCACAATGTACAATGACCCCCGAGCTATCGTCATTTGTTAAATTATTGATTCAGTACATTTTTGTACAAAGTAGGTACAGTTGTAAAATCAAATCAGAAATAGTCTTTAAACATTATCGTATCTAATCTTTTCTTAATCAGTAGGAAAACAAATGCTTTAATTTTTTAAGTGATTATTTTTATATGGTGTAATCTCCCAGAAGCAGAAACGTGTCACTTTAGTGTAGCCACAGTTTTGAAGCACAGCAACATAACAACAAATTCCATAGACTGAAGGTCTGATCGTTCTATCTACAGAAACAGAACAGTTCTTTTACTACTGACACGTACATGGCAGGATGGGGAAAGCTCACCATAAGTATTCCTCCTCCCTCTCAGAATTTGTAGTTGAAATGAGAAGATGGGCTCCTTGTTTGTAAAGTATTTGTTCCATCACAGGAAGCGTGCTTGCATGAAGAAAAGTTCTTTCTGCTTCTGAATAGACCTGAGAAGTCCACAAATCACTAGAAAACCAAGTATCTAGCATTCTAACAATTACCTGTGAAACAACTGTAGTTCCAGGTACAGGAGAGCTTGGTATGACCTGGGGCTGTGCTGGTACTTGTGCTGTTGTATGAGGTGGAAGTGGCAGCCGAGGCTGGCCCTGGTTTTGTGCTGAAGCTTGAGTCTGTCCACCAGAAATTACTGCAGGTTGTTGAGAAGCTGATGTTCCAGTTGCTACTGTTGTCTTGAATAAGTTTTGAGCACTTGTTGTAGCTACTGATACCTATTAATATTTTATATTGAAAAAATGGTAATTATCTTATTTTAACTCTTTTACTTGACTATCAAGTTCTTGAAAGCCTGACAAGAAAAACTTCTTTCCTTTCAAATATACCCTTACTGACAAAATAAAACCGTCAATTTTATTTATTATAACCCAATTTCATCACCATTTACTGAACAGTGAAAGCCCTCATTTAAAGTTATTTTTATTACTAAAAGTAAAAGTACCATTCAAAAATTAGTTCCTTTTATCCAGCCCTTTAAGATCAGAACTGTCCTGGACCTAGCTGGACCACACAACAAAGACCATGCTGCACACTCCTCAAACTCAGAAGGCTGGAAAGCTTATCAGGCTGCACAGAGGACCATGTACACACACACTCACCCACGCCATTAGCTCTCACACTTTATCTGACCTAATATGCTGCCCTTTGAAGTACCAGAAAGTCTCAGATGGACACACTGAACTGGACTGCAAGAGAACTCAGGCAGCACAACATGCTGAGCAGAAGCTCCCAGGACCTCCCAATCCAGCCTGAGTGCAAAGCTTTGCCCTGTCTTGGGCACATATGTAAAACAATCTGACCCAGGCACCTGCACAGTGATGCCACAGGTGATGCCATGGATCCTGCGACACAGAGACACCACAGCTCTTGACAGGGGATAAACATAGTGCTGTGTGTCCACCACTGAAACAGTATTTATATGCCCAGATGATTTTTTTTCCTTAAAAATACATAATCTATACTACCCTCAAGTTTTTATCATCTAGACAACAGTGAAAAATAACATCTAGTTTAACACTCAGCAGCTGCATAGTACAGTTTGACTGCACATTCATTAATAATTTCTAGGATTACATTTGCAATAAAAGCAAATATATGAACATTAAAATTCACTTTTGAAACAAGACATAATCACAAACATCCTTTTCTTCACCTATCTTTTACTTTTTATATTCTCACTACTTACCGTGGTATGGGAAAGAATAGAGCCTCCTGGCAGAGTCGCAGCGGACGTAGCACTGACAGGTGTAGCAGTTGACTGAACAACTTTGGCTTGCACTGGAAGTCCTAAGCGGACAGTAGATGTGGCTACAGAAGCTGGCTGCTAATAAACAAAAAATAAGCATTTTATTCTTTTTTCCTCTTTGGTAACTTGATCTCCAAGACTTCTTAACAATAGCGATTACACAAATAAGCATTATTAATGCAACAAAGAATCTCCAAACCAATAACAAGTTCTTAAACATATATTCACATATAACACAAAAATTACCTTTCTTATGTTCAATGTTATGTTTGCAATACTACCTTAAAAGTTATTTCTTATACAGCAATGTGGGAAAGATTAGAAAAAAATAGGATGTGACCTGTAAAAAACTTGATGCTACATCGATGCAAGAGCTACATATTAGTATTCATCAGTATTTGAATTTATAATTGCTAGTGACACATTTTGGTCCTTTTGGTATTTAATGGCCCATTCTACTACTTTTTCTTCAAGAAAATTAATATGGAGAGAAAATTTAGAGAGTAGAAAAATATTTTTAAAGTAATTTTAGATTAAATTATGTAGAAACTAACTTGCACAGAAATGTAGTCTAAGCATCTGGAGAATCTTTGTCATAGAATGCACACTGTAATCAGACAGCAACTGGAATGTTAAATGTAGACAAAGGAAAATGATCAGCTTACAGCCTTTCACTCAGTATATTTGTCTCATGCAGCAAACGTATTTATTGGTTTTTTTTGTAATTTACTCTAACTGGGATATTGAAATCTCTTGCCATCATATAAAAGGACAAGATTTAGGAATAAAAAAAATGTTTCTGGGAAAGTTGTTACGTAATTCTACAGGAATGTAAACACCATTATAGAAGAAATGCAGCACAAAAAAGGCAACTAAGACAAAAAGAAAATCACTCCTTATTAAAAAGAGGCCCCACTGATCTCTCATAACTTGCATTTATTGAGATTTATATTCAAACACATACTTAGAAAAGACATTTTCTAAGTGGCTAGAGTAATAAATCATGGGCAATATCACTTCTCACAACATAAAACCAATTAAACTGTAAATCAAGGAAAATTGGTAAAGTTATGTCTCTATAGTTAATACTTTTATAAAGAACAGCTTAGACTCTTACATTGTTTATTAAACATACATAAAATACTTCCTCAAAGAATATCCAGTATACTTAGAGATCTCCAGAAGGAACAAAGGCCCAGGCCGGCATTCAAAGCCCCAAGCATTCCTTACCAGTCAGTCCAGCAATATAATGTACTGAGTAACAATAACAAATACTGGATAACAAGTACTAGTGTACTTGGGGGGAAAAAAAGTAAAATCTACATGACATCATAACAAAATCTTTTTTTTTTTTTTTCCCTTTGGATAGCATTCGAGATTTTAAAAATCTTGACTAGAGATGTCTTCCATACTGAGACAGCCTAGAGGCAGTAAACAGCATGATCATGAATAAGCAGAATTGTCTGTTTTTTGGAAGCAGGATCATATAGCTTTTCCAGTTTTTATAATGAAGAAAAGGGGTATGGTACTCAAAGAAGATCACTTGCTTCGGTTTCCTTAAAATACTGGTTGAATAAGAACATAATTCCTGATCAATGTTTGCATTTAAAAACAAACTGTATATCTTGTTCATCTGCATATAACCAGTATTTCCAACCTAAAAATACAGCACACCTGCAGTTATCTGCCCCATTCTTGTCACTGAGTGCTTCCAGAGGTGATGATTTAGAAAGCAAGCAGATAACCAGGCAAACTTCTGGCAGATACTCAGTTCCAAGAAAGATCTGCAGCCAGAAATCCACAAATACATCTCTCAGACTGCTAGCTAGAGAACTTCTCAGCTAATAAATGCCCAGGATTCATCACAGGAACATACTTGAAAACAAAACTGCATGTAATTGAAATAAAGAATTTCAGTATCATAACAGCATGCTATCCAACTGAATATGTATTCCACTGTGCCAGACCACATGAACAAACTGTGCAACATGAAGATTAAATTCACCCTTGGTTTTAAAAATCAATAGTGACTAAAGTCTTTGATATAAAATGGCAGTAAAATCTTTGACTGTTGGATATGAACAGCCTTACTACCAAAGAACTGCAAACAAAGCAGCGCAAGAGTTTATTAACGTGGTTCCAAAAGTCATAGATGTTGAAAAGGTAAGAATTAAGTGAGTGGATGAGAAACATAAGAATTTCTCTAAGCTTGTTCCTTGTTAAGTATCATGGAAATGATCTTCAAATGACAGCTACAAGTTGCCAGAAGACACTATAAGGACTCCCAACACAAATATTTCAAGAACTGGAAAAAACTGTTTAGACACAAATAGCTGTGTTTTCTATGAAAGGAAAGCTGTAAGCAGATCTCATGTGAAATCCATCAAAAAGAAAACAAAAAATATCAACACTATATATAAAAATAAAAACAACAAAATAGAACATAACCCAATGTGTTGAGCTCCTACTGGAACAATCTAAAGGAATATATAATGTTCTTTAAAGAAAAACTGCCACGGTTTGGTATGATGCTACTATATTCAAAAATTATCAAGAGAGGCTTAGAAAGGAACGTATTTTCAAATTTAACTGTATTATTTTTGTTTAGGCACATTATGTATTTTTATATTTCCTAACAACATGAAAGTGATGTTTAAGAGGCTTTTTCACTGCACTCAAGTCGCTGACAAACAGGAAACTACAACATGAATGAATACAGTATATAATCCACTACCAACCTCCATAGGGACACTTGAGAATTTTAACTCACCTTTTGTATACAGACTTGAGCTGTCTCTGTCCACACAGAGAAATTAGATATTTTAAGTGGAGCAGAGCACAGTGCTACTGGGGCAGTAAGGATTTCAAAACATACCTAGCTCACCTTTCGCCAGCTTGGCAGGGGGATGTTCCAAATGTTCATTCTGCCTGCACAAGTCATGCAGACAACTTACAAGTGACTCTGGTTTCAGGGTGCAACAAGTCATTTCTAGAAAGCCAGTCAGCACCCATGAGAATTGCTCATGGAAGAAGTCCCTGTGGAATTACTCTGCCTCCTGCAAATTCACTCCCTAAATAATTACACACTCACTTTCCTACAAAGACCTTCTCCTCAGAGCTCTGGACATATGATCAGAGAGGCAAAGCTTGAGGCATAAACAAGACCAAATCACAATGAACCTGCTGTGCACAAACAAGCTGCCTCTATATTCATAGGAATATACAAGGATGCATTTGAAAAATCAGACCACTTGAATATGGAGAAAATATGCTAAAATATCCAGGGATTATTTGTCACTGCCAAGGCAAGACTGCACCAACTTTAGGGACTGCACTGTGTATTCACAGCTTTATAAAATCAAGACAATTTAAACTGCCACAGGTTAGTACAGTGATGTATGTAAATCCTTGGAAAGAGGTTTCTGATATACTTGTATTTTGTACTATAGTACCACCTACTGCTGAACACTCGGGGTATCAGCAAGAGTGTCTATCTGCACTACAAAGCAAGAAAGCTTACTTTTGACAAGTATGTTGCACATGTTTTTTATGATCAGTCCTGTCAATAAGCTCGGCCACTATTAATCATAAAAGGAAGGAAGAAAATACGCCAATAGCATTTGAACAAACATGTGCCTGTTTCTGAAGGACTACACACCCTGTGGAAGGGACCCACACGGGAGCAGTTGGTGAAGAACTGCAGCCTGTGGGAAGGACTGATGTTGGAAAAGTTTTGTGAAGGATTTTCTCCCATTGGAGGGACCTGACGTTGGAGCGGGGGAAGAGTCCCCCCTGTCGCAGCCCCCCCCCCCCCCCAAAGAAGGAAGGAGAGGCAGAGACATGTGATGAACTGACCACAACCCCCGTTCTCAATCCCCCTGTGCCACTAAAGGGGAGGAGGTAGAGAAATCAGGAGTGAAGTTAAACTCAGGAAGAAGGGAGGGGTGAGGGGAAAGGTGATTTTAAAATTTAGTTTTATTTCTCATCCTACTCTAGTTTAATTTATTATCAAGCAAATCAATTTCCCCAAATCAAGTCAGCTTTGCCCATCATGGCAATTGGTGAGTGATCTCTACCCATCCGTATCCCGACCCATAAGCCTTTTGTTACATTTTTTCTTCCTCCATCCAGTTGAGGAAGGGGAGAGAAAGATTTGCACGTAATTGCAGAAAACAACTGAAGGCAGAATCTCTAACAAGTCAGCCAACAAAGGCAGAGCATTCACTACCACCACAGTTCTGGGACACTACAGAATCACTGGAATCAAGCATCAGAACCCAAAACAGGGAGACATTGTTTTGTTCCTTATGTTTGTGCTGACCCCTCTGGGTTCATGAGCTAGCGGAACAACAGGGGAGGAAGATGCAGGACTGGGAGCAATTAGACAAGAGAGTTACAAGAGCTTGGGACCACTGAAGAAAACCTTCAGAAACCAGGGGTTCCAAGTTAAAAAACCCTACCTCTGAAGTGTCAGCATCCTGTTAGTCTAAACAAATACCCATATAATCCATTATCAAAGCACTTTCTCATTCCCTGGTGGACAGTCCATCCATTATCACTAGGATTCATCCAAAGTATCTGGTGGATAACAAGCAGCTGAATTTTGGTGCTACAATTAGATTTTACCCCTGCTTCAACTGCTCAGTGCTTGTGCTACATGCAAATATAGATAATTTATTGCAACCAGTACTCTTATGCCATGTATTTTTGATTGCCCATCTTGAAATGTGGGGTTTGTGACCTGGAGTCATCGTGGCTGCAACTAAAAAAAGTCAAACCAAACACAAAAAAATAACCAATATTTTTAATTTAATATAGAGACAGTTAGGCTCTGTTTTCTATTTATAAAAAGAAGCTAATAATCCCCTTAACTACATTGTTGAGAAAGTTGTTATAGGGATATGGTGCACAAAAACAAAAACAAAACCTGCTTAGTTAATAAATTCCACTGGGGGGGCAGCAGGGGGCAAGAGGAGAGAGAAGAAGGGAGGGATCGGCACGTTATAGAGCCTGCAGCAAATAAGCCTGAAGTAACCCACTGGTGAAAAAACACTACATATTCTTCATTAATTAAGCCTGTCCAGCCTACACAATCTAGAAATTAAAAATAACAGTAGTATGTGGTCACGCAACATAATGCATATACACATGGGAGCCACAACTAGACTGTTCAGGAATCTTCTTTGTAGCATTTCCTAGTCTTTACATGTTTAATTTCATAGTCTTACTAATGTTTGAGTGTTTTCTAAGAAGTTTTTAAAATGTTCATCCTATGAAAATGTAAACAGTGGAATTTCAAAGTAGGAAGAACTTATTTTGTGATAAATGGAGAAGATTCACCCACCATGAAGGCTAGGAAGGAAAATGATTCTTTAGTTAAAACACAGTCAGGACTTTTTTTTTTTTTTTTTAATTTCTCTAACCTTCCAACCTACTTGCCCTAACACAAGTGTCTCCTCCACAATATTGCATAAGAAGCCCAAAAACCGTCTATACGAAAGAATTCCCATAGAATAGCTTATTTGATAATAATGGTAATGCACCTCAAACCAGTATTTGCTTAAAATTGCCACAAAAAGAAAATGAAGCATTTGTCAGAAAAGCAGAAAGGGTGTGAAAACCAGTAAAAAAAAAAAATTTAAAAACCAATAATCAATACATGAGACAAAAAAAAAAAAAAACAACAAAAAAACCACATAAAAATACAAATACCGCTGAAAACACAAGCATAGCATCTTACCAGAACTCTCTCAGATTTGAGAGGCTCTGCTTTAGCAAGAGCAGAAGCTTGTGAAACGTCTGCCAAGTTCAGAACTGTTCCCAACATCTCATGTGATGGAAAAGACTGAGCTGCTGTTGCCTTCATTGAGCATATTTCATTTTATTTTCAGCAGGTGATTCAGAACTTTTCACAAGTTCAAATGACTTTTTTAATTTTAAAAAGGTATGGCAAAGTTAAATTTCACAGAAGGTGCATATCAAAACACAGAAAACAAATCAGTAAAGTTTACATCATGAACTTGAAATTCTGAAGAACAGAAGTTAGAAAAACGCATAAAGGAAAAAAAAAACAAAGCTAGAAAATAATTGTAATGTTCTTAAAAATTCATACATATATATTGACTGGACTATTTACACAATGAAAACAAAATTCAAGTGACTGGTAATCATATCTGTAGCAGAACAATTGTTAAATAGCCCACTCACATGCCTCAATATTTGGACTACATCATCAAACCTTACGCATAACTTTATACTACCTTTTCTGATCACTGAAAATATACAAAGCAACTTAATACTGGAAAAACACATTTTTAATCAAACTTGAAACAAAACCATTAGTAAACTCCAAGACAAAATCCATTTTCAGCAGCAATCTTATGAAAATTCCAATGTACTCTATTTCACCTGATGTCTAAGTTCTGATAACAGATACTCCATTATAAAATATTATGGGCCAGGATGTATGATGCTCACTTGATATTCTTAGGGTACAGCAGCACTTGAATTGTGTAACTAACAGTTTTAATTTAAAAGAATTTAAAATAAGTAACTTGGTTTGGGTTTTTTTATTGTTGTTATGAAGGTAAGCCCAACTGGATATGAAGATACTGAGAACAAGCAAACAAAATATTTATGTAAATCCATAAACTGCACAAATGAAAAATGTAGATAAATAAAAGAAACACGGCAAAGAAAAACTAGATGGCAGCACCTACCTATTTTTCATAATTTCACAAGTATAAGCTTCAAAAGATATGGAGGCAAAATTTTAATGCAATCTAAATAATCAGTGTTAAAAAAACTTCTGAATTTATTTATCATCTCTGAAGAACATAGTAACACAAGCAAACCCATGCTTATTTGACCTGAATATAAATGTTTTGTTCCAGATTCTTATAAATTAATTCAAATTTCCATCAAATTATAGCTTGCTTCCTAAAACTCTGTACATTAACATGTTTTGGTTTTATATACCTGAGTATTTTCTGATAATCTTTCCCTTAAAAATCCAAAACCATAGTTAGCTGTAGTTAATATTTTCCCATTACAGTCCTATACAATCTTGTAATTGCACCTAAACTAAAATTATTATATGGCACAATTGTACCTATTTGTGCTTTTCTTTAATATTTTACTTAAAGAAATGTAACTGTAAGAGATCATTACAATATCAAGTACATCATCCTATTACAGGAAATCCTCTAAATTACTGCTTTCCCTGTACTGTTCTGTTATTTTCAGATTCTGATTCTTTTGATTGAATCCATTTCACTAGTTCTGACTCTGTGCATCAGCCACTGTCCATCCTTTTGCCTGTGAAGCAGAGCCTCTGAGGTTGGCACTAAATTGATCAGAATTGGGACCCTCCCTATAAGGGCCATCCCGATTGCTCATCCCAATCAGACAGTTTTCCAGAATTTCACTAGGAACCGAAACAAGCAGATTTTATTCTATTTTACAGTGGCAACTGAAAGGAATGTAACTAAATGCCTAATCAAAGATTACCCCACCTGAGTCAAGAAGAACCCAAGTCTTTCTTTCAAAATTAATTTGCTATCTTCTCCCAAAACCTAATGCAAAATCATCCCCAAAGCTGTACTACTTTGCTCTACTCCTGAAAGCTGAAAAAAATGAGACAAAGGTATTACAAACAATAGACGTCAAACAGTAACTTAAATAGCAAAGCCAAGCACTCAAAATATAAGAAACATCAGGTTTAAATCTGCTGTGCAACATCAACTGTGTGCCTTGATCGCCTAGCTGAAGCTTTTATCTTTGTGCATTTATCATGCAAAGACTGTAATTCATTGCACGTGTACAGAAGAGATTAATGCAGGATGAACGGAAAGTTATGTACCTTAATCTTTCTGAACTTCTGCCTTTGGTGCTGCAAATCAGCATATGGCTTTTTTAAACTTGGGAAGAAAAGAGGGATGGCTGTACCAATTCCCTACAAAGGTAAATACTACTGTATACAGATATTTTACTTCTGAACCTTCAGCAATCAACGTGGAAAGTTAAAGCCACTGTCTTTAAGAAAGGCATTATCCCAAACCCATATACTACATCCAAAGGCAAAACAGTCTATGCTGCCTCTATTTCAGCATCTTCTGTTATTCCTAGAGAAAGGTGGCCCCTTCCTCACATGCTGTCTTGGATAAGCCTGGCTGCTGAAACTAGAGGAATTTTCATGGGAAACTTGATTCATTTCCCCCCCAAACAGCTGGGAGAAGATGTAGTAAATGGTGGCCCTGGGATACAGGAAGAAAATCTTGTATTACCAGGCTACGGAAGTTGTTTACAATATGGACAGGTCTGTACATACCGATCAAGTCAATCTCATTTAAGACCATTTAAAACATTGACTTACTTTCCCCTCCTCTTTTTTTGTGAGTGAAGGAAGAATTACTTAGTTATCAAGGGGAGAGATTCGATGAGCTTTCAAATTTAGATGAACCATGTGGTAATTTTTCAGACAATCTTTCTTGTACTTTTTTAAAAAGTAATTCCCAATTTGTTTTATATTCTCCAGTTACTACTCTAAACACTTCTTAATGAGTTGCCAAACGTAACTGACAGCTTTTGCAATTTCTTTGCCATATTATTTGATAACCTGTGAATTACACCTAACTACATAACTTATAACACACAAACACAATATTTACTTTGGGTGTATATACAAATTAACACTAAAAGCAATCACTTAGCTTAATAATCTGTGACATTTGTCCCAATTTCTAGTCATCATCAATCTGAAAAAAATCAACTATAATAGATATGAAGCACAAAAGCTACGCCTTCTTCTGATACAGCCTTCATAAGATATTATTTCCTAGAACACTTACGGCAGACTGCAAATTTCCACCTGCGTAGACTTTCTATATAGGTAAAAGTAGAGTAAAACACAAACTCAGTCACTGAAGTACATCACTAAACTCTACACATTTATAGCACCCTGCATTTTACCAAAGAAAGCTATCTTGAAGTAACTGAATAAAAACATAATAGCACATTTGAGCTCTGCACAATAACAACCGTTCCGCTACCTTATTGTGCGGAGAGAGCTGTTTTATGTTCTAGACCTTAAAACCACACAGTCTGCAATGTTCATCAATCTTGTAAAATATTTTGAAGGACTCAAGCAATTCATGTTTATATTCTGTCTATCCTAAGCTAATGGCACTCGCAATTTTTCACCCACAGTGGAAACCAGGACTCTTGAATACCATAGAATCAGAATCATTTAGGTTGGAAAAGACCTTTAAGATCTTTGAGTCCAACTGTTAATATTACATTTTATAGACATATTTTACTTTATACACATACAATGTAAGATACTTTCTTCACACATCTTAAATTTCTACTGAAAATTTTAATTCACAGACGATAGCTTTCTGACACATCTGAATATCACTCTGCAAGAAAAAAAGAAGTTTGATAAACTTTCAGAATTTAAGGCTTTACAATATGTTTTTAAAAGGCTGTTAACCATCATTTTAAAGAACATTTCTAAGGTCAAACATACATAAAACATAAGCACCATCAAAATGAAAGAACAGTCTGCAGATCACTTGCAGAGTCATGGAAGTTCAATGTAAATTTCCCAAGGCCAGCATTAATTCTTTCCTATTCTTGTTAATTACAACAAAGAAAGGAACGATGAGGTACTTTGGGCAGCTACCACAAAGATCCGTCAAAGGAGATGAATCCTGACAAGCTACAATGTCATGAATCTAATCCTGCTATGCTAAAATAATCAAACTTTTGCATCCTGTAAACATTTATCATTCATAAGGCCTTGCTGGTTTCCGGTATTTGCAACTAGCTTATTAGCACTAACAAGGGTAAAGGAATATCCATAATCCAATGGGGTATTTCTTTGGGCAGAACTCTGCACAAACACAATTACGTCTTTCTAACACCTGAGCTCCTTCAGAGTTTAATTATCTCTACAAGAATACACAGCATCCACAGTTTTATTTTTATATAAATCCAGCAAGTCAGATTATACTCTTTCCACAACCTTAATTGCTTCTTATAACTAGAGAAGAGCTGCCTGAGGCCAACATGATCAACTCCCAACATTTGCTGTGCACACATCTTAAGGTTGAATTTGGGATCCAAACTCCACTCTTCTACTAAAGACTGAACACACAACCAAGCAGTTGCTCTACATTTCTATAAGCTTCCTAAGACTCTATGTACAATAACCTCAAATTATTCCTCCAATGAATATTCCTCAAGTGTTTTCAAACTACAATTTGTTAATATTTCATTTGCTGTGTTTCCAATCTGAATTTTAATTCCGTACGCTTGCCACAGCAATTAGTTACATGAAAACTAACAGTGTGAAACAGAAAAAGCTAAAACTAACCCATTTTAAGAGGCCAAGATCATATTATTTCAATATTCAATTCCTACAGTCCCACCCCACAATTTCTGTTTTGTCTTTTTGCTATGCACTCATCTCAGGATTTGTTGATAGAATCCTGAGATCTGGGTGCTACAAAGTCCCTAGTAGACACTACTAAAGAACAGATTTTATTTGTTTAAAAAGAAAGCCCCAAAACAGACATACAAACTCCAAAAAAAGAGAGAGAGAACTTGTCCAAATTTTGATTGTCATTAAACTAGTACCAAAAAAAAAATTTCCTCAAAATTAACACAGGCTCATCTCTGTGTTTACTTTTCCTGAAATATATTTCTCTTTGAAGGCTTCTACAAATATTCTTACCTCCACAGTTATCATAAATTTAAATGTTAAACTTTTCTGTGATCCATCCAATACCACACTTACCTCTTTTCTGAGAGCATAACGTTCTTCAAGTGTTTCCAGGCTTTATTTATAACTTTCCTGAGATATACTGCAGTGAGCTACAATCTTCCTAATGACATTCATTTCTAAAACATTCCAATTGGCTACTCTGTGTTTTAGATTGCCTCACATTATTAAAATATTTTTAATTCTCCAATTTTATTCTGGCTTCCTTCTCTTCTAAAAGATTATTAATTCAAAACTAAAAAAATTATGAACTTCTGAGATTATAAATATGGTGTAATGCACAAAGCATAAAATGGGACAGTAATCAAATATTAAATATTGTGAAATAATCATGTTTAAGTTATTTCAAGCAACCTATACAACAATCAATTAAAAAATTATAAAAGCACTCTCCTCACCTCTTTCCAAACATGATTACTTACAAATTCTTCAAACACAGACCTTAGTTAAAAGTACTTTAAACTCTGCCTATTATTATTACAGCACAGCTGCCCTGTACTAACATCCGAAGACACCTGCCTGGACAGTTTAGTATGATAGCTCAGCTCTAGCCCCAAATGGCCCAAAGCTAAGCAGCTTCCCTACAAAATTTTAAACCAATGCAGCTGATCATGCAATTAAAAAAAAAAACCCAAAAAACAAAACTCACCCACACCTACCACACCTTCACCATTGTAAAAAAAAAAAAAAAAGAAAATTTAGTTCCAAGTTGAAATAAGCACACTCCATTGAAAACTCTGGGTTAGGAAAGCACACTATCCCATCAATTAAGATATATATATATTTCAAACAAAAAAGAAAACATAGCCATGACAGAGAAAAAACTAAGTATAGACAGATGATGACCAGAGGTGAACCAAAGAAATCAAACATTTGTTTTGAATATAGCATATTAGAAAAGTTAATACTGCAAACCCTTAAACTGAATGTGCTTGGCTTTTTCTTTTCTAATTTCTAGTGGAATCTAACTATCCTGGGGATCCATTCAGGATAATGGGATATCACAGCACTTCTGATTCAAAGGAACAAGTTGGGGCACTTACTGCCTGAACTAAGTTCTAGCTAAAACTGAACCTTCTAGCCTCCAAGAATCTCAGTCAGAACAAGGTCTTAAGATACTCTGTAAAGCAGATTTTTTCTGAAATACAAAAAAAAAAAAAAAAAAAACCCAAACCAACCAACCAAACAAACAAACAAAATCCTAGGCCTCAGAAAATAAACTGCTTTTGAATAGCTACTTCCTGTTTTCACAACAAAAAAGGGGAGGAAAGCACATGTGTAAACACACATAAGTTAATAATGTGTAAGACAAGGGAAAACACAATGCACAAGAGTAAAGTGAAGTGAAATCAAGCCAGACATACCTGAGCTGTTGACAGGCGAAAAACAGGGCCAGTTGTGGGCACTGAAAGTCTAGGTGAAATGCTGGCAGGACCCTGTCCCTGCGTTTGTACTTGAGCCTGCATTTGAGCTTGTGCTAGAGCCTGCTGAGGCACCATGACAAGCTGTCCAGCATCTGTGCGCACCAAGACCATACCTAATGAGAATAAAGCAACAGTAACTACAGAATAGAGTAATATGAAGAATATATAAAGAACTAACTACAGAATACAGAATAAAATTAATGTATAATGCGGTTTTGTTTTTTCTTTTAATTCAGGTGTAAACATGAGATTTTATTTCAAGGAAGAAAAGGAGCCCTTACTAGAAGACAAAAAAACAATAGTGAAGGCAGTCTGGAATTTAAGGAAGAGCAGTTTATAGGTAAAAGTGATTAAAAACAAGTCTCTTGAGTGTATAGTCATATAGCAACTTTTAGCAGTCTAGCCACAGTCAGCATAATAAAATTAGAAAGAAATATTCATTAAAAGTAAACTATAACAACATAGAAGCTTAGAACAGAATTCAGTATGAACATACCATGGACAATGACAAGAGCTTTGCAATAACAATAGCTTTAGGGGATGTGTACATGCAAAGACTCGGCCAGCCACACTTCTGAGTATACAATATTTAAGACTTAGTTAATCACTGAGCATTAAGACATTAATTTATTTCATACCCACCTTTCCCATATTGGCAAGCACTACTGGTGGTTTAGACACCGCAAAAAAATGTGATCAAACCCAGAGAACCAACACAACCACCCCTCTGCACAAAATGATACAAGCGTAGCTATTTTAGGAAAATGTCAAACAAAGTGTCTTAAAATTAACCGAATACTTAGCAAGCGTTTTCTAACACTTGTAAATTACAGTATTTTCAGATAATTTTCTAGTAACACATTTCACAAATGGAGGCCTTCTACACAACACAGCCAGTGCCATCAGGTTTTGCCCTACATTATTATTCACAACCAGTGGGTCAGAAAAGAGGAGACAATGGTTAAGTTGGTCCCTGGATCACCTGGAGCTTCAAACTTATTCAAGATCACTGCAAAGCATGTCATGTGCTTCCCCTGGTTCACTCAGAACTAAGAAGCAGCTCCCCAGCCAGACTCCTTAAGAATAATTTCCAAGTTAGGTCCAGGATACATTTTAGTAATTTAATGTAGGTAGGCTAACATAGGTCTATAAACAAAAAACAAATTGCCTGAAACTACCGGAGAACTAAAAATAAGAAACTAGGAAGTCCCTTTTATTCTGTAGATGACAGAGTCAGTAGATAAGTAACGTGTAAATTGCTTCACACGCATTTTTTAACTTTTCAAGGGAAACTGAAGATAAAAGCATACACACACTTCTAATTATTAATTTCTCAGAAAAAGAACACCTCAGTAAAGGGACGCAGTTTGCAACATACTGTGAGGACAAAGAAATCTGAACACTATTCTAACAAGCAAGTACCAACTTTCATAATTACTCTATACCATGAAGGTCTTCCCAGTCCGGGAATGAACATGTGAGTGAGCTTCAGCAACAATAAAAGCCCTCACTCACATAGTCCTAGGAGCTCCCATACAACCTTCACTGCTAAAAGCACAGAGAGAAGGTAAATTTCTCCCACAACAAACTAAAGATTTCTGTAAATCAAGCTTTAAGGTAAAAGGCATAGAGAGCTACAGCGAAGATTCTATCCAAAAGCTTATGTCTGTAACTCTCTTTCAAAGCACAAAGAGTAATTTTTAAAAGATAAGTTTTCAAAAAGTTTTTATGAGTTTTTTTCCTCAAGATAAGTTTTAAGATCCATTAGCCAGGCACCAAACTTCATGGTGTATTTTATAGAAACACATGATGTGTTTGGTATATGCCATTCCTAAACCATCTGGACACACAAATACTAGTACACTGACAACTGGCCAAACATGTATCACTTTTCTGATTATGTTCTAAACCTTATCCAAGACTCACAGCATAATGACTACCACTCAAAAACATACATTTTCTATTTGCATTACACAGATTCACAGGTGTGCTGTTAATTTATCTACAAATTTTCTAAAAGTTATCCTGAATTTAAAAAAAATAAAATAATGGGGAGGACAAATTAATCGCAACACATGCCACAGTTTCATTTAAAGTTGCAGACAGTTACTAGTATAGATACATAAATGTTCATGTATTAACATTAGGTTTTAATTCAGTTTAGAGGACTTCCAATTTCTTTTACTGAATAATATGTATAAATCAGAATCTGCTTAAATTATGCGATTAATTTTCCTTACTATCAGCCACGTGAAGATTAAATACACATAAGCATTAGATGCTAAATTAATTTGTTCTCAGAAACAGATTCTAAATTTATGCTTTAGACAGACATTTACAATATGGGAGTTTCAAAATCAATTATAAATGACCCACCAATTTAAAGAGTAAAAACTCAAAATTTTTATTTAGTTATTTTCTGATTAACTTAATTTCAGAACATGCTATCTTCACACTTAGGCAAAATTAATGGATTTCAAACTAGCTGGTAATAAAAATCAAATTCAAGTTATAACTTTCTACAGTACTATTTCCATAACATTTTCTAAGTCTTGGACCAGACTGCTTTCAGGAGCTGTTTTCCCTCTTATGTTTGAAAATGAAGGCACAAGAAACTTTAGAAACTGTATGCAAAGTTATGATACACATTATTGTATGTAGATAGTAATTAACAAACATCTTAACAATAGGAAATCAAAGGCTGACAGCACTAATATAGTCCGTTAGTTGGGTCTTCATGAAGCTACTGAGTTTATGTTTGAAGCATTAGAACCTGGACCAGGACTTTCATAAACTACAGCCAAATATACAACTACTAAACGTTCATCAGCAGCAAGTTCCTACACCATCACATTTCTGCTCAGCTTACTTAATAAATATTAAATATTTTAAGAAGCATGATGGAAAAAGTAAATTATTTCAGACTACATCAATAGCTCCACATCTTATCACGCTATTGATATTAATTAAAAAAAAAAAAAATTCTTAAGTTAAATCATCTCCTAAATCAAGAAGGCATGAAGTTACCAACATTTTGCAACACGAAAATCTACATAGGGGACCACAGAACCCTTCAAAAGTTCAAATGAAACAATACACAGAGTGGAAATCACTAGGGTTGAAGGGATGTTCCTTTGGTTAGTTATCAACCTTGCTGAACTTACATTTTTAGTAACGAAAGTTAAGAAACTACGAGGAAAATAACCAAGGCATAGAGATTACTTCAGAGATAGAACTAAAATCGATGATGTAAAGGCTACTCAGACACAGCTTCACCATCACACTTACGGCAACTAAAAATTTTAGATTAACTTACAGAAAATAGCCTGCATATTGCCCCCTGATACATGGCAGGAAAGACTCTTTCATGAAGGAAAACTTTTCAAGACTACCAGAGTGAAGCAGAAAACAGAGTGCTTCAAAACACATATAAAATTATTCTTAGTCTAACACCCCAGCTTTTTATCTCGTGCACATCTGCTCACTACGCCAGTGCAAAATAACTTACCATGACTGCCACTCTCTCCCCAAGACACAAGTAACTTATCTACCAACACTCGTAATTACTTTGCATCAGTAACCGCCCGTCCTGTACCAATTACATCCTCATTAAGAGCAGCCTGTTTGTCAGATGTCGTCCTCAGACAGGTGGCTCCTCCTTTTGTTTCCAGCACATTAAGCAGCGGGAAAGCAACAACTTTGGGAGGAAAAAAGACTCAGACAAGGAAAAGAAAAAAGCAACCAAAGGGGTTAGAAGAAAAGGCGAGCCCGAGGCTACTGCGCTTCCACTTACCAGGCGGGATAGTGAAGCCGGGAGGCAGCTGGATGGTGGTCTGCTGCGGCGGCCTCACTATCAGCTGGGGGGCCACGATCCTGGGGGCAGCGCCCAGCGCCGGCCTGGGCGACAGGGCCTGGGGGGCCGCGGGGGCGACGGGGAGGGCAGCGCCCGCCTTGGCAACACCCGCGGCGCCGACCGCCGGCTTGGGCGCAACGCCAGGGGCGCCGGGAGCGGGGACCGGCGGGGCGCAGTTGGCGACCGAGCCCTGTCCTGGCGGGGCGGCTGCGCCGGCGGCAGGGGTGGCGGAGTTACTGAGTGCATTTACTGCGGGGAGCGGGCCGTGCGCGGGCTTGCTCTGTGCTGTGCCGGCGTCGGCTCTGCCGTGGCTGCTGACTGGTGGGACTGCCGCCGGCCGGCCTCCGGCGCCCTCCCCGTTGGGCGCCGCCTCACCGGGGAGCTGCGCGGTCGCGGCGCCCTCCGCCGCTCCCGCCGGCCCGCCGTCCCCCGCCGGGGTCCCGCTTCCCACCGCGGCAGACGCGGCCTCGGCGCGCTGCGACGGCGCGCTGTCGGCGGCGGGAGGGCTGCCGCCGGGACTGGGGCTTCCCGCGTCCTGGGCAGCGGCGCCGACAGCCACATGGTTGTTGACAGGCTGGGCAGGGGCGCCGGCCGGCGAAGGGACAGTGGGCTGCGGCGGGACAAGGGCGGCGGGCGCGCCGGGGCTGCTGCCGCCGCTGCTGAGGAGAGCCGCTCCATGTGATTGCTGCACACTACTACTGTTTACACTCACTCCCCTCTCTGCCGCCGCCGCTGCCGCCGCCGCCGCTGCTGCCGCCGGGGGAGACGGAAGCGGCCCCTGGGCAGGGGCTCGGCTCTCCGCGGCTCCGGGGCACCCCGCCGCCTTCTCTGCCCCGGGAGCCGGAGGAGGCGCAGGATGCCCTTGCTGTTGCCGGACGGGACTGCTGCCCCCCGCTAGGCTCCCCTGGTGCTGCTGCTGCTGCGGCTGCTGCTGCTGGGACAGGGCGGAGGTCGTAGGCTGAGGCGCCTCGGCGGAGCCCCGGCCGCCAGCCAGCTGCGATTCCAAGGAGCCCACCAGGTCGCTGACCGCCTTCTCGTCCACCTCCTCGGAGAAGAGCAGCATCTCTTCCAGGGGGTCCGAGGCGCCCGTCGCCATCTTGCGCTGAGCTGGGAGCCGGCCGCACAGCACGCAAGCGCGCGGGCCGCTGCCGCGCGCGAGGCATTCTGGGAGACGCCGGATTCTCTCCGCCCCCCGGCGGGGAGGGCGGGGCGCGGGCACCGGTGGCTCGCGCAGGTGTCGCAGAGGCCCTGTGGCTGCGCCCGCCGCTTCCACGTTCTTCGAGGCCCGGTGAGATCTGCAGCGCTCATGCGGACTCGGGTCGGCAAGGTCGAGGTCCGGCGACGTGAGAGAAAAAGCTCGGAGCTGCTTCCCGGCCGCCTGGGAAAGCCGAGGGGTGACAGTGTGTCTGAACAGGGGCCTTAGCCATGCACGGGAGTGCATGAGAGCCTGCCGTTGTGTCTGCCGGGACTCCTGACAAGGAGGTTTGAGGCACGGAGAAGGCCCGCGGCCCTGGTACAGAGCGTTGCGAGCATGCTCCTTGGGAATTGAAGTGTCATGCAGTTGCGTTACCTTCTGGGAGCGAAGCTGCTGTAATCGTGGTCTCTGCCTTTACTTCGTACCCACACGATGGGGATAGATGCTACCAGCACAATTTTCTTCACCGTTAAGAAGTGAAAGCATTGAGTGCTGACAGCTGTAGTGGCTCAAATGCTTTACGCACTAACTCCTGCAAAGGAGGGTGTTCGACGTGCTGTTGAAGCTGTTTGAAACCCTCAGGTGCACGCTGAATGCCTGCGCTTACATTTGCACTGCTGTGTCCACCTTAGAGGTCTGGACATTTATATCTGAAGCTACTGCTTTACCTAGACAAGACAGTTGCAGTCATGCAATTTCCTAATGTGGATGCTGTTAAAGGGAAGGCTTCTAAATCAAAAGATGCTTGGCATCATCACAGCAGCTCCTTTGGCTGTCATTCTTTCAGCATCCTCACAGGAAATTTGACGTAGTTTACTTCGTTCCTAACACTTTCACCATTGCACTCCTGTACGCCCTTTTCCCATCAGTGCTTGCCTCATGCATTCAGAAATACCATTTAAGAGAAAGACGGTGTTCCTAAATCATTTCTTTGACTAATGACAGGGCAGTTTCTTTGATGGGACCTTCAAAATAAGTAATTTTTCCCCCTGCGAATAACCACTACCCACAGTTCACAGCATCTCTTCTTGCACACAAGTAATGACCACCATGGACTTGTGATGCTGCCAGCAGAAAGCAGCCTGGATGCCATTATGTCTCTGCTGGCCTCCAATAGCCTGGATGTCTGCAAATGGATACATTTGAGTTGCTGGTCTGTGGCCTGAAATGGTGACTCATTCATTTTTCTTTTTTTTCAGGATTTTCCACAAAATGGGAAGAGGTGCAGCGAATAAACCACCTTCAACTGCACAATGCACTGATGGAAACGAGTCAAGGCTCACAGTGCATGTGTCCACACAACTCTTCTCCATGCCCTGACTCAGTCTGCTAAATCCTACAATGTATGACTTGCTTGAGTCACAATACTAAACTGCTAATAATTGGTTTGTTACCATCCTTTTCCTCTCAATGTAAGTTACCTTTTTATTCAGGGTAGTTTTTCCTGATTGTCTGTTTATACCTTTAGGAGAAGGTTTATGATGAATCAAAATAAACCACTTTTAAAATGCATTAAAAATAGGTTGCAGTAGTTTAATTAGGATAAGTTTAAATGTTCCCTGAAATTAAACCAGTGCATGTTTCTTAAATAAAGCGGCTATCGAAGGCCCAAAGGCATGGTCAGGATGTATAAACAGAAGACTGTTCAGTAAGTCAATGTGAAAGCACAGTATAGCTTATTAAAAACAGTATTAAATGCACGTAGCTCTATATGTAATCAAAAATTTGCTTAGCAAATGACTATTACTTCTATGGAATGCTACAGCTGAATTAAATGTGGTCTTTTAACAAATTTCCACATGCAAATGCAATTAAAATATAGTAGACTATTAATTTGCTATTGTACAAAAAAAAAAAAAAAAAAAAAAAAAAAAATTCATTTGGGTTAGAAAAACACCAGAATCTAATATAGTAATATTGGTGAGTCCCACATTTTATTAATTTTATTAGAGAAGATTCCATGCTTACTTTACTTATTTGCCCTGATCCTAGACTTCATTTTCATATGACTATCTCCACAGTTTTTGTAAGAGAATAGAAAATTAGACATATGATTCTGAAACTCGCCCTTGACTAGGAACAAAGTTTTAGTATACAATTTTCTATATTTATTTTTCTATATTTATTTTTTAGTATACAATTTTCAGCGTTAAGCTGGGTGTGTCCATAAAAATGACCCAGGAGGAAAACTATTGCCTTTTAACTTTAGGAGATAAAAAATAATGATCCCACCAGAAGGGGAAAATGATAAGTCATGATTTATAAGACATGTTTCAAAACTTTAAAAATTACCTACTTTTAATTACAGATTTGAAGTATATTTGTGGGTGGGTAATATGTAAAACATGAATTCACGTTTCTTCCCACTCAGCTCTTAACTGAGGCATTTTATATATATAAAAACACACAGATTAAGTATAATAGAATATTTAATAAAGCATGTTGTATGCTGATTCACACTGGACTGCTTTCAAGTCAAGAAGTGATGATGTCCATAAGAATGTGTATAACCTTGTTGATGAAACTGGCTTTGGGCTTTCACATTCACACGGGGAATGAGACTTCTAGTGAGTACAAAATCTGTGTGAACTTTTGTATTCATTTTTTATTATAAACAATCTTTAAATATTTACATGCTTTTCATCATAGGAGACCTACCTCTGCAAATATTTGTTGCTCTTTGATATTTAGGAGTTAAGTATGTAAAGAATTAAAAAAAAAAATTAAAAATCAGAGAGACCACTGTGATCATCTCGCCCGATTTCTTAAAATGCAATCTTTCCTGAATTATTTTTTGTTTTAAATAGAAAATGTATATTAGGAAGGTTATTTCCCATGGTTTTAAAATTGTGTATGAAAGAAAATACATCACAAAACTTAAGTTGCTCTTCAGTTACCAACACTCTTAAACCCCATGCACTTTTTCCAGCCTAAGCTTTTCATTAATAACTCACTACATAACAGGAGTACCACTGACAGGTTAAGATGCAGGGAGTAATAACAGTTCACATAGACAAGAGTCATCTTGTCCTCTGAAGAAGTTAAAGTACTTAGAAAGGAGCAGTATTTTTCTCATGTGTGACATGGGTTTCTCTCAAATAAACACTTTCAGTGCATTCAATTTAACTATTGTAAGTTTATTTTAAACATTAAAATGTTATCTACCATGGTTGAGTAAGATTGAGATAACTTCTTAAAATTAATTTACAGAACTCTTTACATGTATAATTTATATTCACTTTATGCTATAAAAATATTCTTTCAACTGCTGATTTTAAGTATGAATTATTAGAAATGATTAATTCCACAAATTGGAGAGCACAACAATGGCTAGAGTAACCAACAGCTGTTCTAGAAATATGTCTAAATTTAGTTTCATGTATTTAATGGATCCCCCC
>JANIJG010023181.1:0-28659 GCA_024611175.1 Megaceryle torquata
ATTATAATTATTATTATAATCTTTTTATATTTTCAAAGTTCTTACAGCTGTAAGATCTACAGATCAAATTTCTTTTTGAATGAGAACTGAGATGTGGAAGATAGGTTGTATTTCATCGAAAAAGAACTTGAGTTAGGCAGTGATTTCTGCATGAGGCCCTTTAGTATGACTTTGAAATGTTGTATCATGTTTTTCAGAAATAAAGCATTTCTTTGTTCATTTTTTTGGCCACAGTAGACAGATTATTCCTACTATTGTCACCAATATCATCCCATATGACATTTTAATTCCTTAGTGCAGTGTCTAAAGCTAGTTATCCTGGAAAGTGTGATAAAGTACTCTTTATTCAGAATTATCATAGATAAAAGAAACATATTTTCTGTGTGTTTAACCACAGTGACAGTTTTCCTATTTTGAAATTTTAATAATTGTTTTAGAAACATATGGTTCATTCAGATAAACATTTTCAACAGAGGTGATGATGGAAGTGATATATTGATCTTGAAATAGCCATGGTTCTGTCCTGGTTTTTTCAGTTATGCTTCTCACCAGGAGAGACTGTGAGAGTAAATATTTCACTTGGTATCAAATTGCACCATTCAGATTACTAAACTATTAAAACAGTACTAATTTAATTGCCAGGTCATTATCAAATGCTATTACCTTGATGAGATAAGGTATCCTGAACTATGGATTCAGTAGAATTCATATTAGTATTACATCTTCCTTACATGACTTGAAAGCCATTTTCTTATACTTGCAGTTAGCTAAAATAATATTATGTTTTATAAATAAAAAGTTTATCAAAACTTTTAACCTGTGCAACAAATGCAGCTATTACATATATGAACTAGAAAATACTACCTGTTTCCTCGGCTTAGCTGTATTCATACTTGCTTACTGGTTGTGTTTTAAGTAATGCATATGCAGCTGAAAAAATTTCTTACTAGAATTCACCCAAAACAGGTATTTCAGGTACCTCTAACACATTAGACATTACTCTACCAGTCCTTTCTTAATGCATAGTTGTGTGTTTAAGCACAGCTCTCATTTAAAGTACTGTGGAGTTGAATCTACCCTGTGGTAACACTGGGAAAAGTAAAGCTACCTAGAGGTTCCAAGCTTGCAGCGCTCATTAGACTTCAAACAGCCTTTGCCTCAGACCAGGGCACAAAATAAGTTGTTGGAGCTACAGTATTGTTTTTCTTTGAATCCTTCAACCTACCTTCGTATTTGTAGCTTTTTCCTTGTGCTAAGTAGAGGTATTTATCAGATTTTGCAGAAAGATAATAACGTAGAAAAGTATTCTTGCAGCCAGCTTTGCAAACCTCACAGCAACCTCATTTCTGATATGTATCATTCTTTCATGCTTTCTCTGTTGAGACTGCCTAAACAACTGTTTCATTTATACTCTAGCAAACTTCCACACAAATTCACAACGTAATTAAATTAGACCCAGAAGTTCTCTGGCCAAGCTAAGTCTATTTTAAGTAATCTCACAACTACCAAAGGAAAAGAAAAACATTTCAAGAAAGAATACTGGGTTTGCAACAGATTTCTTCTGGAGAAAGAAAGCACTTTCCAGGTAACTTTGTTTTTATTACATTTCAAATATCTTTCTTACTGAACTAATTATGTTCAAGACAAACTGAAGGTCTCTTAAGAGGGAGTGTATACAGTTAGCACGGTGCAGTAACTTACAACATTTTCAGTATTGCCTGCTAAGCCAGATGTCAGAGAACAGGAATAAGGATTGAATTTCATGACCATCACTGGAATACTTTTTCTTCTGAGCAGCAGGAAATAAGCAACTAGATTTGACAGATGAGAAAGCTTTTGTTCTATCTCACTAACAGTATTTTATTCAGTCACTAAAATGTGACACTATTAAAGCAATAACTGACCACACAAAGTAAAATTCCCTGCCCTGTAAAATTTGGCAATTTCATTTTATTTTTTAGATAGTTACACTAAAACTTAAGCAAAATGTGTAGGTATATCCTTATGTAGAAAAAGCTTTTCTCTGGGGTTTTCTCACATTTTTATGGTGGGAATGTTTCTCAATTCTGTTCACACTTCTGCTGTATAATGGTAATAGAAAACACAAATACAGTCTGAAACTTCTTACAAAATTAGATACATATATAATGGTCTTTAGGTCTAAGTTATTTTAGCCACAGGGATCAATTGACGTGTTTCATCTTTTAACAAATAAAGTTAATAGTGATGAAAGGATTTGGAAAAAAAAATCTTGAAGGACTACTTTCTATACAGTGTTCTTTTTTTATTAAAAAATACCCAATTATTATCTGAAACTGTTTTCCCTTGTACTTCTGAGGGTATACTACTATACCAGAAATCTACACCCAAAGATAACTGACTTGTTAAAATTCCTTAAATGTTGCCATTAGTTCTGAATATTCTGCATAGTAACAGAAACCTGGTGCAGTTTTTTCTTGCTCTACAACAACTGAGGTATAATAATGCTCACTGTTAAGAGTACACCTTCACAGAGAGCTAATTTTTTTATTAAGCCTATTCTCATTCAACTGCAAGGGTTTATTTGCATACAGCTAACTCGATACATACCAGTCCACATTTGGTTTTAATGCCTAATTAACTGTGAGGAAACCTTGACTTCAGTAGTATGCTTTAAAATTAATTCCAGTGAACTGTGACTGAATTTGATGTTATCGGCTATTAGATACAATGTAGAAAAATAAGCACTTAATCTATATTATTGTATTGCTCTTAGTGCAGATGACTTAAGACTGTTTAGAATTGAGTGCCAGTGTTCTCGCATTTGTTAACAATTTGAATGCACAAACCACATAGGTAAAAGGGAAAATTTCAGTACCTCTTATTTAAGGTTCAACAGAAAGACTACAAATATGATGGAATTTTTGCATGTAACTTCCATTATGTGTAAATCTGCTTGAGCATCTGCTTTATCAAATTTGCAGGCCAAATGCTAGAACAATTATGAGGTTTATCTAATCCCATACAGAGATTCATGTGGTTAAATATGGATCTCTATAAAGCAACTCCCTGCCTATCCCTGACTTGAAACTGTAATGCTCAGCAAGTTTTGTTTGACCTCAGTTTTGATTTCCACATCTTTATCTCCTGTCCTCGGTCTTCATCTTTAGCAGTAAAGGTCATTTACAACAAATTGTTCCTGAGAGCAGTAGCAAATTAATTTTGTAAAGCATTGTCAGCACCACTGAAAATCTCTACCGGTACTAAACTTTGCAGGGATGCTAGTTAGTTCATCATTTCTGATCTAGATACCATAATTTGAAGTTCTAATAAACACATTTCCTAATTAGTTAGTATATGACATTATTCTTTATGCTCAGTTCTTTTGTCTAAGACTGTAACGTGACTGGTTTGAGTTTCAGTTTGGTTGTTTGTTTTTCTTTTTTTAGTTTTGATGAATTTATTTAAACTTCAGTTCAAAGCAAAACCTTGTAATCTGCATAAATGTAGACACTTGTAATTTGATCTCAAGCAATTCCTGATTCACATGATAGTCACAAAACTTTTCAGATATTGCATCTTATTATAACTATTTGACACGTGTATTACTAGCATAGCACACACCACTTTTCAGTCACAAATACAGGCAAAACCAAACAGACAAAACTATCCAGAGTCACTTCCAGTAAACTTTAAGACATAACCTGAAAATATAATTTACCAGGTCTGATGGAAAAGGTTTTATGTTCAGTTTCTTCAAGACAGCCGTTCAGTCTTCAAGTAAACATATTTTCCAAATAGCAATAACCTATATTCTAGTCAGTGGTTAGAGCTCTTAATGCTTAGTGCCTGTGTACCTTCTACTAAAAAACAATCCAAACTTGCAAACCAAGTTCTAACACTGTGTCCTTCCAGGGAGCTCTGTAATGACTTTCTCCAAATGCTCTTGCTTCTCACTAGATTTGGATGCAGCTGAGGTAGAAATTCATCATTCTCTTCTAACTCCGGGCCAGCAGAAGAGCCATATGTCTACAGGGCATTAAAGGGCTGCTTTTCAGTGGGAAGCCATGTTGGTGAAATTGTTAGCTCTGCCACAGTATGATTATGTGTCACTAGCGTATTAACTGCAAATGCAGTCCTGAGCAAAGCAGTGTGTATTACCTGGTTTATGCTACTACATTCTGCTGCTGTAAATACTGTGCTACTTAAAAGAAAATTGATAAGTGAATGCATGTAGCAATTTAGAGAACAATTACTATGAAAAAAAGGAATAAAATCATAGGTGCATTAAAATAAACATTATGATGCCCACTGATTTCATCCCAAAGAGTCAGCAGATGCTGAACAGCACTGGTTTGTACTAACTCAGGATACAGTTTTTTACAGCATATTGTTGGTTTTGCTGCATTTTTTAGAACAGGTGAAACTTTACTATTGTGCTATTTTTTCATACATCTTGAAGTGGTTTTGCATAAATATACTGAAAAGTAGGTAGTATATTTTCTGCATTTATAGACAATTGCAAATAAACAGAAGAAAAAGAATTAATAAAGCCGTTACACTCAGTTCATATGTTATTTAAAAATTTGAACTGAATTGATTAATTCAGTCTAAGGGGATTTTGTTTATTATACTTTTCCCCTTACTAAAAAAAATCGTATGTAATGCTACAACATGATAAAAATAACATTTCGCCCCAGTAGTTGCTTTGTCAGTATTAACAACTATGTTAAAATTAAGGCTACTTTTAAACCATATCTTCTATATGCAGTTGTGTGTTTCAGATAAAATGCACCAGATTGAGTTCTTCCTTGATAAAAGCCCAGTTTGTGTTATCAGCTGCAGTGTTTCAAAATCCAATGGGAGATTGACCAAAACATTTCCAGCATTGACAAATGGCATTACAATATAGGCATATCTGTCTGTATGTGCATTTACATATGTATGCAGGTGTGACAATCAGTGCTGCTGACTCATCTAAATGCATTTAGACCTGTTAATTTTGTTTTGTTACAAAAATTGTCATCCTTCTCATCCTCCTATGCTTTTCTCAGCACTTGTTTAGTCTGCTCCACCTCTACATCAGTTCTGCTCTTACCTAACTTAACTGTAGGCCTAACAACAGTGTTCATGTCTGCCTCACTGTCACCAGTTGAGGCTGGACTGGCCACTAAACAAATGACAGATGCTTTCTATTAACCACTCTCCCATCCCCGGATGGGAAGGGAAAGAGAATAAGGGAGAGATGGTTATGGATTGTAAAAAACCCAAACAAACAACAACAAACAAAACTAAACCACCTTTAATGAAAGAGTAACACTAAAAAGAAAATATAATAATAGTAATAAGGAAATAATGCTATATATAAAAATATGCGTAAAACCAATATTGAACTCGGTCAATGGTCACCACTGATGCTGTAGGGCAGGTACTGGGGAAGTCCCAGACTGGACTCAGAAGGAGATGGGAATGGGATTCAGGAGCTCATGGATTGGGACTGAATGCAGAGGAATGAACAGAGCCTTCCCCAGATGCTGGCCATTGAAGAAGTGAACTTACCCCTTATGATCCCACAGCTTTATAAGTATATGGAATAGAATACCCTGCTGATTAACTTTGGGTCACCTGTCCTGTCCACTCCTCCCCAGAAGTGGGACATTTTTGCTTAAAACTCTTTCACTTACAGGACTCCAACATTGTACACAATTTAGCAGTGACTTTGGTTTCTGTAGGAGCAACTATTGAGCAAGAGCCTTTCTGCAAACCAATCCTTTGTATGCCATTAAGTTCAGAAAGTGAGGTTACTTAGAAGAAACTTAACTGAAAAGTAAAATCCCTGAACAGAGACTTGGTTCTTGTTTAGCTCAACGCAGGACACTCACCTGTATCTGAATTCCCCCTGCCTTCTGTCACTGTCAACTTCATTCCTGGCCACAGTGCCACACCATCTTGCCAGCTGATTTGTCACCCTTCTTTTTCTATTTGTTGTCCCCCCCCTATGCTAAGTACCTGGGAGGAAGCCAAGGTACTAGTTCATTGGTTACCAGGAGGTGAGAAAGACAATGAGTTATACTAAACTCATGGATTCCACAGCTCTAACATGGTATATGAGTAGTCTGAAGGGAGAAAGCCATGCCTGCTTCCTGAACTGGCTAAGGAAGATGGCAGCTGAATAGCTGGACAAACAAGTCTTTTCTCAGGCAGGGCTAAAATCCATTAGCTTACCTTAGCTTCCTTTGTGACACACTAAAATCTTGGGTTTTTTTGGTTTTTTTTGTTTTTTTTTTTAAATAACCATGTTAGACATAGTTACTTTGTGTTTGGTTTTCCTACTCCTATGAATTAATAGGTCAACTGTGAGGAGAGAGGCTTTTTTGCCAAGAAATGCTCAAAAATATCCAGTCAGTTTCCATTTTAATTTAATTTGCTACCTAAAGACAGTTTTAATTATTCTACAGGTATAAAACATCCTTAATTTTTTCTTCTTACTTTCCATTGTGTAGTTTCTAATTTAAATCTATTCAATAATGTCATTTATGTTTTCACTACACATGTATTCTTAAAATGTATCACCATCAATATCGGAAATGCATTGTGTTGGGGTAAAAAGGCTCAGTATGTAATAAACATCTCAACTCTTTCACAGGAACCCCAGGAAAAGAAGGATGACTGCTACTGTACTTTATAATTTCCAAGCAGGATATAAACTTAAGTCCTGCAGAGTTGTTAAATCTCACTTATCTTGGTTATTATAGGGTATTAGAATAGTAGATGGTTCTACCTTCAGATATCCCCTGCAGGAAGATTCTCTTATTTCCACTAAAATCTAAATACTTTGAAATTATAAGAAAATAATTTCTATTAAGATAGAAGCAATTTTTTATTATATCCTAATGTAATATGCTGCTTATGTTGTTAGAGCATTTTCATTCATTTACAGACACTACTGCTGTTTGGTGCTTGTCATAGATGATCTGTTTTCTACTGCCCTTGTAAGAGACAGTGAACATACAGAGAAGTCAGTAGTGAATACAGAAAGTCTGAATCTGTAACTGTTCCTTGCCTATTTCACCTCAAAGTAAAGCACTGCATAATAAAGTTTACTCTAGGCCTTTGTCCTTTAGTCTAGTATAACTGAGAATTTTCTAAATGGGAAAAAACCCAACCAAATAGGAATCCTTGAAGAAATGTACAATGAGATCTAGCAGCACTGTAATTTAAAACAAAACAAAACACCACCTAAATCAACAAAACAAACAACACACACACATATAACTGCACAGTTGTGATAACCAAAACATACAGTTATCTCAAAGTTTGGTGTATCTGTTGGGGTTGCTTCAAAACATCTGATTCTTTGTGTTTAAAATATTGCATACAGTAATGTTTGAGCCTGCAGAGTTTACTTGTTTCTCAAAAGAAAGGCTCTGCAGGAGTGAGTTTCTGTCCTGTGGAGCTTATAGACTCTGCAGGATCTTTTGCTTAGTGACCCTAGTTTATCCACAATTCATTTGTGTGACTGAATCTCATGTCCTCCAGATAAATGAATTTCAGATCATTAAGGTTGTACTGTCCTTGTTAGCAAGAATATATTATTGTCCAGAGGAATGCCATAATGTCCTTTTCCAAAACAGAGGAAAATAATGATTATAGAATTTGTTTTCAATTTTGTCTACAACTTACTTATGAGCTGTTTCTCATCCTGTCTCAAGAATAAATTATTGACGAGGTTTCCCATCTCTGGTATTCTCTTTGATCTTAAAGAATTTGCAGGCTTTTATGCAATATGGGGTAAATTTAGTTGTCGAGTAAATCTTTAAGAAAAGTAATAAAGGATAGCGACAGTATCTATGCAGCTCTGCAATCATAATGATTTAGATATTTAAAAAAATCAAACACATAGAAGATGTTTTTTACATCAAATATATTTTATAACTAATGTGTAAAGATTACAGCAGGAGAAAATTTAAGAAAATTAAAAAATAAGCTTTGTGACAGAGAAAAAACCCCACATTTCATTATCTTGCAAATTTTTTTAAATCTTTGGCATATAATATTAGAATGACATTTAAAATTGCTAAAAATTAAAATCTCTTTGAATATCTTAATTACAAAAATACAGTAAATTCTAAAAAGTCTAGAAATCCATCATGTCAAATATAAAGAAGAGCCATATATTAAAAAATTATATGATCAATAACATTATTTTATAGAATATTGAACTGGAGCAATTTTTAAAAATACTATGTTTTCAATGAGTGAACTAACAAGCATATCAAGTGTAGTATACAGTGTTAATAGTCTTAACAGTTCTTCAATCACTACTATGTATTCAATAATATATAACAGAATTAAGTAAACCTGTGCAGAAAACATAAAAAAAGTCTGTGTTTGATTACCAAATATAATATGTGAATTTAAATTCTGCAACTCTTATTCTGTCATGATATTAGAACAAAAAGAGTTACTGATTTGGTTACTCATTCTGTTTTAAAATTTGATTAATATTCAGTACAGTGAGCAGCAAAAATACTACCTACTTAAATAGCCAGGTTTTTAAATTCACCTATTCTTAACAAAAATCTTTGGAAGAGAAACAAACATATTGTTATGAGGGCCACACAGATTTTCTCCAGAAAAGATCTCATTGGTACATGCTGACACTATTTCAGCTTGAGTATGCATACTCTCCCTGTTTTCCCTAGTTCAGAAAACTCTGTTCATCTTGGATATTCCAAATTTAGTTGTTTTAAGAAATGTTTATATTTAGAACTACTTGCATAAGAAAGAAATGACTGTAAATAAATAAACATTTGCTTCTGTTTATAATGATTGTGTATATCCAACAGAACCGGCTTATGCCAAAATGCAAGCCTTCAAAAAATACAATATTCAGAGCTTAAGGAAGTGCAAAGGACTATAGAAGATCAGTCTGTAGTGTAAGATTTCATCTTATGCTTCTGGTCTTATTTAGATCTCAGATTTCACCATGTATTTGGAATGATACAGAAAAGCAAATTTTTAGAGGTAATTTATTGTCCTTGACTGATTGATCATTCCATTTTTTTCTTGATTTGTCCTACTTCACATCACTCTTCATTTTGAACGGTACTTTAGAATAGCAAGTAGGTTGTATGTGCTGCTATATTTTCTGAACTTCTTTCAAATAAATTCTTATTTCTGGCTTTTGCTCACCTTTTTGTTTTCCATTTCTTGCGATGCAGTATTGCATATACAATTTAAATGTCAATCAGCTTTTGTCCTTGCATTCTTTCACTTCTTGTCTTTCAAGAAAAAAAAAAACCTGACACTGACTTTAGACTTGCCAGGAATAGATCCTCAGTGTTTCTGTGAAACAAAACAACTCAGAGAAGGGAAATGACAGAATAAGTTTTTCTAATGGAAGAATAATAGTCAGAAAGAAGATTGTCTCTTGACTTTCTGACCTTAATTTTTTTCGATCTTACTTTGTTCACAATTACCTGTAACTTTTTTATGTGCTTCATATACATGTTGTTGCCCAGCAGATGCTTTTCTCTGTTTCGTAATGGCATATTACATCAAGGAAGTAATACTCCAATGAAGTACATGTGCTTGTTCATCATAAATTAAATAGTTCAAGGAGGCATGTCAGTTCCTATACGTTTCTGCCAAAAGGTAGAAAGTTTCAAGTGGCAACCTATCTGGTTTCCTGTGAGTTTACCTGGCAGTGCTCACTCTGGTCACCCGGTGTGCCCTGGTACCTGACTGCATACAGGTTTATGATAGGGACTGTCCAGTAGTCTTAGGTCTTTCACCTGGTTGGTTTTTTCAAGTAAAAGTATTGGTTTGTGGTCTACTAAGCCACCAACTAAAACACTTCAAGCCTGGGGTAAGTGAAAGGCTGTTAGGGACTCTGAAGGATCTTAAGATCACAATTCTCAGCAGTGACTACTCCCCATCTTGTCCCATTCAGTGGATGACAATGAATGGAGGTGAATCGTTTTGATCTCCCGAAAAAGGCTCTCCCTGCAAGGCTGGAGGGCTGCAGAGGTGGCAGTCAGGACAGTGGAGGAACAACAAAATTAATCTTCCCTAACAACAGCCGACAAATGGAGCAGATAAAGGTGTTTTGGAGTAGGCGTTATTTTTTTATCAATTGCTTCAAGGCACAGCTAAGTATCAAGGAAGGGAAAAATGAGTAGAAAGACGAAAAGATGGGAGGAGAGAGAAGGAAAGAGATCACCACCCTTGGATACAGCAACATCTCACAGGCTCAATACAAATCTTGAGTTTGCCAGTGGTGAGGGACTGAGATCAATATCTTACTTGTCTCTTTATACTGTTGGGTTATGGGTACAAGCCCCAGTTTACATAGGAACTGGAGAGGGGTGCTAATCTGCATGAGGCACTTCTAGTACATAGCCCTCCCGTTGGTGCAGTCACAAAGATTAGAATAATAAATTAACTCGGGGAAGAGACATTCTATCTACTCAGAACTTCTCTTCTTATTGTTAATTTATCTGTAAGGAGCCAGAGGAGGCAGGAAGAGCCATTGAGGGCCATCGAGAACCATTGACACCTCCTCTCTCCAGCCAGGCCTCCTTATTCTCTGTGTAGATCTTATCACCGCAGGAGGTTTGAGACCTAAAATCGGGCTCTTACATGCCCCGGCCATTGCCCTCAGTACTAGGTGGCCTCTCAGGCGTTCTCTGCCAGGAGGAGCCCCCGCGGTTTCAGGATTGGGTAGTGAGTGCGCACTTCTGATTGGCTGAAACTTCCGTGGCACCTGGAGCTCTGACTGAAGAGCTTTCTGACTGCCTTTCTGGAATGTTCACTGCGCAGCGGCTGAGGTGTAAGCCGTTTGCAGGTGAGTGGTAGGGGGCTCACAGGAGGGAAAGCAAAGTTTAACTAGTCTCGACTCTATGCCCAACCAGCACCCCATATCCTGTGCACAATCCTGCAACTGTTCGTATAGGTGAGTTTATCCATTATGTTCCAAAACTTAGTGCGTGTTCACTGTAAACGTTGCACTTCATCCCTGTGGATAAGGCAGTAAGAATTAATATCCCTATTACTTCTCACAAATTTCACCCTTTTTCTTTGAGAACTATGTTATTAGGGTTAACTTACTCTGAAAGAGGTGTAATTAAACCAAAATTCTTACTTTCAAAAGCTTCCATTTTACAGTATGGCAGTTTAGTTGCTGCTATTCTTTCTGCATATTGCATTTCATTGGCAACTCGTCAGCCCTGATAAAACATAAAGTGGTGAATAGTGGATTTCTGAGTGGCTTTTAACAGAGGTTTAGTCAAATTATTAAAAAGTAAAGATTGTTGGAAGATTTCCAGGGCTTAGTCCGAAATTGACTCGATCTGTTTGTGAGAATAAAAGATGCAGCAGAAATCTTTTTATGCCATCTTCTGATGTCCTGGGCAGTCAGTTTTTCATGTGAGCCTGCACAGATGTACAGTGTTTAAAAACTAAAAAAGGATGGCTTGTGTAATTAAGTTTGACAAGGAGTCATATGCACTACAATATATGTTAAAACAATTGATAGTGTCTGAATTATGAATACATAGGTATTTATGTGCATAAATCAGGAAAGAGATAACACAATGTTTTGGAGGTTTTATTGTATGTGTAAGGTACATTCTATATTGCCTACAATTTAACGGACAAATATTTTCTCTTTATAGTCAGAGATTACTAAAATACTTTAAACTATGCTGTGAAGTTTGAGGTAGTCTCTTGATTTGCTTGGGCCTTATATCTAAATATTTCTATAAACTAACAGATTGAGATGCATTTTATATTTTACATGTGTGTATGTTTGTGTGAATACATGTACAGATATGTACTACATATTCTTCGAGTAAGTTGCACATAGATTCTTACAGAGGTGTATGTTCATGCTTCACGTGTAGAAACAAGGAAGACTTCCATTTTAGTATCCACAAAAGACTTTCTCTAACCCACTCTTTCTGTTTGTGCAAGGTTTGGTGTACAAAATGGAACATCACTACAAATTCAGCTCCTCTTGCATATCCTTATACTCCTTACTACTAAATATGATCTTTCTACTTCTGCTCCATCTTGCTGTTCAGCTACCTTTCCTTCCTCCTTCGTTAAAGGCCTTTTTGGCCTTGTGCTATCGGGGACAATCACATATTATTTTAATTTGATGCGACTGGATATGCCATTTTCTAAACTAATTAAGCAATATTAAATCCCATACACACAGAGACACAGGTGTGCATATGTTTTCTCTCTGTATATAGATCACATATAGCTTATAATTTTATATGTACATCCACAAACTCTTACCAAGTAGTATTATTACAAAGCAAGTGGCTGTAAATTGAAATTAAACTCTCTTGAGTTCTGATGTATTTGCTTCAACCTGCAGACTACATCAGGATGGGACAGAACAGTATCTCTTAAAATCTCTACAGAGGTCAAAACTTTGATTAAAGGTGATATTTTGAGTAGAACTGGAATTGCCAGAAACTCATGAATTTGATTTGATATGATAGTTGGAAAGAAGAAATTTGGATATCATAGTGGGATTTGGAATAATGAGATGTGATATTAAGTCCTTGTTGCCTGTCGTAAGGAACAATGATTCTTCCCCTTTCTACCATCTTTTTTCTAAACCTACAACCTATGGGAAATGGAGCAAAGGCACTGCATTGTTAAAATTCTCTCTTTAGAGGTATCCAAAACGCATAAGTTTTCTTTCTTAGTCCTTTGCATCTGATGTGGTCTTTGCACCTCAGGCAGTATCAGTATCTTTCCAGTACCTATTTCTCCTTCATAAATTCTAATTCAGTGTTTTAAGTTTCTTTGCTTTTAAACATTTGGGGGCTCTTTTCAAGCTGAAACATATTTTAAGACTTTGAAAAAAGTTAGTGCTTTTTCTGTTTTAGCTACTGTTACTTGTCTGGAATTAACCCTAAAATTCTTTTCTTTAATTGCACTGGGAATCATTTACTCTTGTACTGTGGGAACATGAGGCAAACCAAATGATATTAACTGTATAGATTACCCTAGTAAATACTGATATTACTTACCTTCTTTCTAGACTAAATTAAAATCCCCTTTACAGTCCATTATAAATGTGACTGACCATCTATCTTGGTTTCACAAGAGGTTTTAAAGTAGAATATGTAATTCTAAAATGGAATTACATATACAAATAATTTCAACCTCTATTATTATTGAGTTACTAAGTTACAAATAATGAGTAGTCATCTAAGCATATATTTTGTGAAGTGAAATGAAGATAGAAATTCTAACATGGTGGATAAATTTCAGTCGTTACTGTAATTAGCCATGTTTCTTAGTTTGTTTTGCTTCCTTATTTATTTATTTATTTTCAGCTAAAGTGAAGTAACATTGAAATTGAAGTGAAATAAATTTGTTGAAGTTAAGTAATATTGTAAAGGTAAGTTGATATTTGGAAGGAGGGTTGGCAATAATTCAGAGTTTCCTTTCAATTTCCTGCAGAGACTTTGTTGAGCTTATCACAATTGGTTTCCATAAGACTTTCTAATTCCAGATCTTGTCATTTTATGGCCTACTTCAGGTGTATAGTGACAAATTATTTTAAGAGGCAATTTATGGGAAAACTGTTCATTTCCTATGCAGACAAAAAAGAAGCCTGAAACAAGGATGCAAAAAAGTGATGCAAAACATACTTATCATTCTTAAGGAGAGAATTAGTGGTAACTAATTGGAAGAGTGCTTTACTTGCACATTAAGGTGGGCTTGATGTAATAGTTTCTTACTTAAGGAATATAAAGTTTTAATTTAAGTGTAATATATTTTTAAAGTATAGGTATATTTATTATAGGTTATTAATTGCACTTTTTCACTCTCACCCAAAACTAACTATACTACATGTATGTTAATTTTACTAGTTACATCAAATTGAAATGAAATTATAATTTTGGCAGTCAGATTAATAATTCAGGTTTTTATTCCCTGTATATTCAAAGTGCCTATTTAAAACAATAAGTTAAGAGCACTTTCTCAAGAAATACACTTATATGCATTCATCTTTTTCTCTCTAGGGCACATCTGGTTTTGAAAGGTCTATCCTACAGTAGCATATCCAAATTAATTTTTGTGTTATGCTCTTGTACAGTACAGACATCTTAATCTTAAGAGCAATTTCAAGTAATCTTTTCTCCTATTTGTGTTGAAATATTTAATTTTTTTCCTCCAAGATGATGTCATTATTTTTAAGACAGGGTCAAATATAGCTGATACCAGAAAAAAATCTTGGAACATACATTTTGGAAAGTTTGAACCTGAATTTTATTCAAAACTATTATATCACTTGGATATTTCATATGAGTACTTCATCAAGGACACATCAAGTCTCTTGTACAGGCATTTGAAATTAATTAATCGGTTAGCTGCATTTTTTCAGTTTTCTTTTAACAATGATATTGATAATGAAAAAACTAAAAACTGACTTTCCACTTACGATAGAATGAGTATTTTTCTGTGCCTTCTGACTTTTGTGAGAAAAGGGTGATTATAACATGCTTGTTTGTGCACTGTTTTATTATATTAATGTATAAACATGTGCGTACATACATGCACAGGTTATGATGAAGTGTAAAAAAGCTTGTACAAAGCAATACAATATCATTGTAAACCAAAGAAATTATATAAAGTTAGAAAAATGTATTAGTTCCTTTCTGGTACTTCTGTTTTCAGTGTTTTCTCACTACTTATGTTAGAACTAGAATTTATTACTAGATAAAACATAATTATGGCCTCAATTTCTTCTTTCATTTAGCGATTTTCTTTTTTCATTAAAGGTGACTACTTAAATATATACAGCTGGTCCCCCACAGTGCTTTTTGCTATTGTGTTTCAGAAAAGGAGATATATAATGTATTTTAAAATGAACAAACAAGTACAAATCAGTGACTGAGTTAGAGATAAGTCTGGGAGGACTCATGGTGCAAATTCAGTCTATTTAAAATCTCAGAATTTGGAACTTCTGATGGTTTATTTGGGCCAAATTTAAATCTGCTCCTTATATTTTTATGACTTTCTCAAATCAAGAGTGACAGCTATGCTAGGTGTAGAATAGATGCTGAGCTACTGATAAAATTGTTGGCCTTTACTTACAGATATATCTTCTATTATAAAACATTCAATGTCAGAGCAACATTTTTTCCCCAATTTAATGGTGTAGACTCAGTAAATGTTCAAAAAGAAAAGTTATCTAGAAATCTAACAAAACTATCTTGGAAATAAATGTCAGAAATTTTGTGTATGTGTGTTTTTAAGAGGTAAAAACTGATGGTTGAAGAATTCCATTAAAAATGAGTAACAAAAAAGCAAAGGCCATTCATACAGAATAAATCGTATTTTAAATAACTCAAGGAGGGCAATTAAATTAAATATAGCACTTAATGCTCATGTGTCTTTTTTTCTGCAGTTAAGATAGTTTGTTTCTCTTATTTTCCTCAAAGATTATTTGTGATCTAGTTTGAAAGAAAAGCCAGAGGAGGGGAATTATAGCAAGTACACTGCAGAGATGACAAATGCTCTTGGATCAGTTACGGGCTTTAGTAAGGCTGTTCTGTAGGGAACCTGCAGAGGTATCACAGCCTTTTTTTTAATCAGAGGATAGGTCTTATGCTGAGAACATTTTGTCACTGAGTGAAAGGAGGAAGAAAGGAGGGAAAAAGGACATGGTTTAATTTCTGCACAGAATCCACTTACATAAAATATTTTGGATGGGGACCTTGAAGCCTTTGGAGTGTGTTCCTTTTCATTGTATATGTATAGGCATATTGCAACTTCACCTGTTTTCCTATATTTTGAGGTATTTTTATCAGGTGGTTTGTTTTTTTTTTTTTTCAATCTCTAGCTCCTACTGCAGAGATATGATGATAACTGACAGATGTATTGTCTTTTTAAAGATGTGAAGAATACCCTTATTTTCTATTAAAAATCACATAGGAAATTGCTATGGTTGGGAGCAAGTTGATAATATAGTGAAAGAATAGCGGTTAATTTATATTCTAAATTAAATTACTGATAACCACCCCAAACTATTATTTTTTAAATAGTTTCTCTTCCATATATCAAATCCAAATACAACAGAACTAGTGTCCCCAAAAGACCTAAGATAAACAAACGTAAATGTAAATATAGCAAAAAAAACCCAAACAAACAAAACCAAACAAACCAAACAAAACAAAAACACAAAAAAAAACCAAAACCCCCCACCAAAAAAAAACCAAACCTAAAAACCCAACAAAAAACAACCCACCACCAAACCAAAGAAAGGGTGAAGAGAAAAGACTACCATATTTTAACTTTTCTTTAGTAATTTGGGTCTAATGGTATAATGTGATTAAGTAGTTATTTATAATTCATTACATTTAAGGTGACAGATTTTCTAGGAGCTTTTAAGGACGTATGCTAAGTTGCCATTATGAGGAGTAAAGGAAAGTGTACTAGGAATGGCTTAAATCTCAAGCAGTTTAAGAAGCAATGTTTAATCAGAACTAGGAATAGGTAGAGCACAATTTGTCCACATATATGCCCAGTTTTAATTTATACTGTAACAAGATTTTTCTAAACTGCCTACCTGAAATCTGAAATAAATCTCCACATTGTCAAAATTATAAAAATTACGTATCAGCACATTTTCTCAAATGAAAACTCAGAGAAGCTCAATAATTTTGGTTTGAGGGTTGAGGTTTTGAATGATTGTACTATGCTTAATTCTCTCTCCTGCAGTTACAATCAGATTTCATCTCCTAGCACCTCTGTTGCTGAATATATAAATAATTGAGTTCTTTACTAAAGTAGAATTTATAGTCAAGGCAGAAAAATAAAAAATTACAACAAATTGATATACTACTTATGTTAGTGACCCCAAGTAAATAAGATAGAATGAAAGTGAAAAATGGTGATGAAAGCTTAATGAGAGATTCACAATTGTGTCATGAGAGCCTGAGAGTCTGTTACCTCACAGTTAAAGCAAATCACGTTCCTGAAATAAGATGGACATTGCTATTTTAGAGTATAATAACATAATGAAACACCTAAAATCCTCAGTAGTAACAGGGTTAGAACAGAATGATTAAATCTTTCCATCTCCAGAATAGGTGTGTAATTCTTGAGTTGAAAGAGGTAACTCGGAATGAACACCTTGGTACAGTTATTGAAGTGGTTGCACTGGAAAGTACACTTAATGTTTCTATGATATTTTTATTATTTGTGTGGTTTAAGATTATATTCAATTAATATAGCAATGGGAAAATTAATTTATTCAAATGTGTTGAAAAATAGTGAAACAACTAGGGGGACCAAGAAAAAGGATTACAAAATGGCTACTGACAGCATCCCTCATAGTTTTAGTATTTATATTTAGGAAACTCTAGATTTTGTCAATTATTGAAAGCAGCAATTTCTTATAGGGAAGGGGAGTGGGGAGGAAGTGAAACTGGGGAAGATCCAGGTTGTTTTTCTACCCTTTGGAAGATCTTTTTGTCCAAGTGCTTTTGAAGTTTTTATTTCTTCATCTGTACACAGAAAAAGATGTTGCTGTTGTACTCACTGGTCCTCCTATGCCAAAGGCAGTGCAGAACAGAATAAGAAAAGATCCCAAAGGGCATTTTTTTTAAATTTTGTAAATTAGCTTATGCTACTGGTGATCTGTCTCATGATGTGTTGTAACTGTAATATCTGGCAGGGTAATTTTAAAAAATAAAATACTTCACATATGATGGAATATTGATGGGAGTTTCCCAAAGAGTTTACTAGTACAAAAATTGTCATGATTCAGGAAATGTCATTCTTCCATCTGAGTCAGTATTGAACTAGTTTTGTACCCATGACTTTGGGGCATAGTGTTGCAAAAGATAGATCTGAGATAAGATATAAAGCTGAAGACTTTGTATTGATTATTTGATTTTCAACCTTGAAGTGAAGGCACACAGGGAAACAATGCAGTCTTTACAAAATGTTTGTGTGTGCAGTCATCTGATGTCTGCCCATAACTACAAGAAATTTTGACTCATTGAAAATTCAAGATGGAAGAGAAAGTGACTCCAAGAATAAAAGAGAAATAGTTGACATTCTGTTATCTCACTTTCAAAAAGTAATACAATTGAGCTATGTTCTAATACTTCAAGTTTAAATTTCTTTATTATTTTAACTTAATCCAAACTGGAGCATCTAAATTACTAACTGAATGACACTAGCAGAAGACAGAAGCTTATCCTAAATTTAGGTCAAACAGTATTTTCTGTCAAATACTTTTCCAAACACTGGGGAAATGCTCTTCATTTCATGTTTTCAGTAGTTCTAAGTTTCATAGCAAAACTGTACAGGAGCAACATTTTTAATGTTTGGTGTAGCTTCCCCCCCCCCCTTTTTTTTTTTAAGGTTTTTTGTTTGTTAGGTTTTGTTGGTTTTTTTTAACTGGTTGTAAGGATTTTTAAAATCTTCTCCCAAATTACAAGACTTTAAAAGGGATAGACCTAAGGAACATTGTAAAGTAAGTATTAACACGTAGGAAGATATTTTGCTGACCTTCATGCACAGAATATTTCTAAAAATCTATCATTAAGCAGCTTGGGTTCCTTGCACTAAAACTTTTAGAAATTATTTAAATTCACTGAGGTCAAATCTATTTTGTTTATTCCTCTAATCCAGCCCCTAGAGCCACTGTTTTATGAACAACTTACCCACTACATTAAGAAGACCATTCTTGTTGTTTCATATGTACTGTATTTAAGCCATCAACAATGAACATGGAAAATGTATTTTGTAGCCCTCCAGGGAAGTAGAGACCTGATAAGTATCCACCCAGTGCACTTACTTCAAGTGATAAATTAAAACAGAAGTAGAAAAACACAGCAACCACAAAATGATACTGTCAGTCTGAAAATCCACACCAAGATGAAAATGCTAGTTGACAAGAAACCTGATCAACAGACTCTTCTTAGGCCTCTTGGGCTCAATTTGGAAATGGAGAAGAGGAGCAGAAAAGATATCTTATATTAAAACAGTATCTTCTAGCAGTGCTCTATATGGTGTTGGCATTTCCATTAAAAAGCAGTATCTTCAGGGAGGTTCCAAGGTCTCAGTCTGACCTGGAGCAGTGGAATTTTTTTTATATTTATTTTCTGGGTTTGCTTGGTTGATTTGGTATTTTTTTGTATTTTCAGGACAAGGAAAAATATAGCATTTATTTTTTAAGCTGTACAGAATCATTAGAGTATGCAGTTCTTAGGTTTACATGTTTTCCTGCTTCAACAGTGAACTGAAGGACTGATTTTGCAGACATTTGATCTTTTGTAGCAGGATTATGTATCTATTACTAAATGAAAATTAGCTTAATTCTGTTTTAGTCTCTTTAGCAATTGATTTCTTTAATTAATTGCTTAATATAATGTGTTTTGTAAAATGGATTTTTTTACACCACACCTATTTGAGGATTAGAGATGATAGCAGATGGCTATACAAATATTTATGCCGGCCCTCTGATTCTGTATTCAGTGGAATGACCTGTGTATTGCATTCTATTTGAAATTAGGTATGTAAAGTGGCTACTGATCTTTTGCGCTTCTGATTTCTTCTGTGCCTCAGCTGAAAAAGATAGAAATGTGTATGTTTATGGAGTCACTGTTTAGTTTTGAAATTCTGGTTTAGATGACATTACCAAAAAAACCCAGAAACAAAGAGTAAGAAAATTGGGAGTGCAGCAGGATAATCAGATTAGCTTAATTATTTTACAATATTAAAAATATAATTAGGAGTATCATTAATTTTCTATCCTGGCATAGTAGGTGATATTTAGCAAAATAACATTTAAACTTGTATAGTACATGAGCAAGGGAATAATATACTGCAGTTTATTTTTCTGGATGTATACATATAAATATCTATAGGAACAAGAGAATATCTTCAGAATTCAGTGTCTGAAAAGTGAGGAAAATGCTGTTTGAGCACTTCTGACAATCCAATACAGCAGCAACAGCAGCATCCCAATATAAAGGAATCTCCAAAACTCACAGCATAACTGCCTGTGGAGTCTGTCATGGAACCACATGCTGCTATTCGAAAAATACCTTCTACCTTGCTGAAAAGTGGTGAGATGAAGTAGCAATTAAGAATAGCAGGATAGTTTTGTTCACCTGCATGGCTGGGCATTTTCTATTTATTTTTTTCCTGTGTGAACATACAGAAAATGCTCATAAAATGAGCCGAGGATGGTCCTTTCAGTGGTGAATTCGATTAGTTCTTAGTGCCCTTTAATAATGCTAAGTGCCATTTCAGGTCTTATTTTTAGGGAATATTCTTAGTTTCTTTGACTTATGTTTTTATTCTTCATACCAGTTTTGGAAGACTGGAATGAATTATATGTAAGCTTTTTTCAAGAAAATCTCAATGTTTTCAGTTGGTTGACAAAATTCACATCTAAACAATTTGGTCATCTCCTACAGCTGTGGAACTTGTCCCTTAGGTTTCTCCTGGAAATTGTACAGTATTCCGTTTTACATCCTAGTTCTTTGCGATCTTTTAAAAAACTTGTTGGGAACTCTTCCATTATAAACATTGTTTCATTGTTTACACTTAACTTTCCAAAGTACTTGGTGGAATTGGAATGTTCTCTTCAAGAAACACATTAAGTAGTTAACACTGCTGGTGATAAATGCCTAGCTGATTACATGGCATTTTTTGCTACCATACATAGTTACAGAAGCATTTCCCCTCATTTGTCACAGATCCTATTGATTCCACATGTTGGAGCACTCTAAGAGACCCATTTCAATGGCCAGTCTCTCTTTCATTTGTCTACACATCACAAACATTTTTTCCTCACGTCAATTTATTTTGGCCTAGGCTTTACACATATTCTCTTTACATAGCAATGTTCCATGCCATGTGAGAGTTACTGAGTGGGTGCTGCATTAGCTGAATTTGAACCAACATTCAAAAATAGTTTCTAAGTTGTTTGGTTTTTTTTTTTTTTTTTCTGTTAATATTCAGTACTGATTTGAGGAATAGTTTTCTTGTGTATACTGAAACCTGCCTATTAATGTGCATAATAACTTACTTGACTGTTTTATTCCTTCAGAAAACTATTTTGGGAAGCTGTTTGTTGTACTGCTTTCATTGTGTATTTGCAAACTGCATGTGTAAAATTTATCTTTGTTATTGTTAGATGACAAAATACATACAGTGTGTTGGTAAGCAGAATAAAAGAGCTGAGTAAGTGTGGAGCTTCTCCAGCACAACAACATTAAAACTATCTCGAAGATGCAAAATAACACAATTTCTGTCTCCTATAGCCTGATCATCCTTTACTATTGATAAGCTAAAGATTTAAGGAGTTTCAGATAATGTGTGTGCATGTGCATGTTTTTGGTGTGGTATGGTGTGGAATACAGATAATAAACTGTAATCTACTTGACCTGTTAAAAAAAATACTGTAGAACTGCATAATAGCTTTTGGTTATTACAACATGATTTCTCTGTTTGCTTCAAGTAAACTAACTAAAACAATGGAGCAGAAAATGAAGTATCTGCTTGCATATGACTTCAAAAAATAATCATGGGATTAATAGATAGCAAGAACTTAAAAGGACATTTTACCAATCCTCCTGCCTGTAGAAGATATTTCCCTGTGGTCTGTTAAGAGTTTTATAACTTTCTAAAAGATTTTATGGGTTTCCCAGAAGAGGATATTGGTCTGTCAAGAGTACTAGGTGAGGAGTCCTTTTACTGTAATTTACAGATGGAAAACCTATCTTTTATTGACAATTGTCATTGACAGTAGTCTGAGGAGCACAGTGAGGCTTCTGTGTTTCTGTAGATGTTAGAGTTTGGCAGCAGCATTAAATGGAGTGACTGAAGTTTGATTGTAAAACCAGGGAAGCTGAAGTTAGAGAATTTTCTCTGCAACTCCTGTTAGCTATATTAATATTATCTTATTGATGCACAGAGATATTTTTAACAAAACCGAGGTGTAACAAGAGCCACTTTAAATAGTCCCCACAGCTATGCAGCATGAGGAATAGAGGGTATTAAATATTTCTGTAGTCATAATTCCAGAACCACGTTGAGAAAAGTAAATACTACACAAATCACAGAATTGCAGAATAATTTATGTTGGAAAAGACCTTTAAGATCATCGAGTCCAACCCTTAACCTAATACTGCCAAGCTGACAATTAAATCATGTCCTCAGCACCACACCTTACACATTTTAAATACCTCCAGGGATGGTGACTTACACACTTCCCTGGGCAGCCTGTTCCAATCTTTAGCAGCCCATTCAGTGAAAAATTTTTCCTAATGTCTAATCTAAACCTTCCTTGATGCAACTTGAGGCCATTTCCTCTTGTCCTATCACTTGGCTACAACCTCCTTTTGGGAAGTTGTAGAGAGCGGTAAAGTCTCCTCTCACCCTCTTTCAGACTAAAGAACCCTAGTTCTCTCATCTGCTTCTCATAAGACTTGTTCTGCAGACCTTCACCAGCTTCATTGCCCTTTTTTGGACATGCTCCAGCACTTCAATGTCCTTGTAGTGGGGGACCCAAAACTGAACACAGTATTCGAGCTGTGGCCTCAGCAGTGCCGAGTACATGGGGACGATCGCTTCCCTAGGTCCTGCTGGCCACACATTTGCTGATAGCAAGCCAGTACTCACTTGGAACAGCTTGATTTTTTATTTTTATTTTTTTTTACTGTGTATAAATGATAAAGCATTTAACTTTTGTGAAGGCTTAGTCTCACTGAGCATTGCTTACTTGAATGAGGGTGAGCAGGTGAAGAGGTCTGCAGGATCAGTGCCAAATCTTTAATTTCACAGTATAAACTTGAAAGTGTTTCACCCAGTTTCCAAGATGGACAGGTATATAGTGAAAAATTCTCTCAATTTGTAATATTTGTAAAATATGTATATATTTTATTAAGACAATGTATTTAAAGAAATTAGGACAATGTAAAAGTTTAGATACAGTACTCCTACAACCCAAAACCTTGTGGCTGCTTATGCGCAGCATCCTTCTTTTGCGTTCTTTTGTAAGATTCTTGATAGCACAATTCCAATGCAACAATGTAGTCAGGAGCTTTCTTACCCTAAGGGCACCCTGAGAATTAGAGCTGGAAGTTTTGCTGGCTAAACAAGAGTGAAAGATATTACTAAATAGAGCTGATGAGAGTGAATCTGCTGATGACTTGCTTTTATCAGTTTTCACTCCTTTTCTATTGTCGACTGATCTCTCAGACACGTTACATTTGGGTGTAGAGTTAATGCTATGGGGGTCTCTCTTGCATGGAGTTAGAGTTTGATCAAGGCCAATAAAAATGTCTTAAGATTTTTTTCATGTGCTGATGCTTACAAGTATCAACATGGGCAATTCAGTCTGGGGTTTTAACTTTTAAACTTATGTGTATCAGGACTACTCAGCTTTTAATAAACTTTTATAACCTTCTTGATAACAGTTTTTTAATTTTGCAGTTTCCCGTGAAAAGATAAATATGCAGACTATTATTTTCCTTTCACCAAAGTGAGAAAAAAATTTAAAAATAGGAAGAGAAAAATCTCTTCCACATCTTAGACCCAGTTAATACAATTGCAGGAATTTCTTGCATATTTTCTGGTTTGATTGCGTTGCCTTTGGCTTTTATCTCTGAAACATCCCCTGAAGTAGCTAACAGAACTGATCTAAAATTAGGTTAGTTTTGGTCTAGAATTAAGTCCTGGTACTCATTTTTGTGAGGTGCATCCTTACTAAATGTCTTGCTCTCAAAATTCAAATAACATTGAATATCACTGCAATTATTTTTTATTGTCAGCTATGATATTGACAGAAGTATGTCAAAACTGAGAAGCCATGAAATATAATCCATTGTATTCTCTTTGTAATAAATACACTCTTTATTTCTTCCTACCTTCTTATACTTGGTATGTACACAATAAATTAATCTTTCAGGAGCTTTAAAAGCTTACCCATTTAATCCTTAAGAGAACTGACTATACTTTTTTCCTTGATTAGTAGTACAATGTAAGTTCTGTTTTTTCCTCATGAAACATTCCTATCACCATAACAATGCAAATCATCCATAGTAAACTGGAATATGTTTGTTGCAAAACAGTGTTATTTTAATTTTCAGTATTTTTTTGTCATGGACTTCCCTGCCATTAAATGTGCCATAAATATTCAAAAACAATTTTCTCATAGCTTCTTATAATTTAGACTTGAAAGTCCCATTTTCAGAGAACTAATTATCTATTTGTGTATGTACCTTGTCAAACTGGGTTTTTTTTAGTTGAAGCTATATTTTTAGCAATGTCTGACTTGTTATATTTTTCCTTTATAGACAATAAAATAGATTAGCTATGTTACTGGAATGATGAACCATCCAATAAAGTTAGCAACATTAAACTTGCAGACCTCAAAATAGTTTAGGTTTACCCCAATGTTACTTTACTGGTATATAACAAACACATTTTGTTAAACAAAAACCAGACTATGTCTCTTCCACATGAATGATTCCATAAGTAGTTCTGTAATGGACTGATGAGGAAACTAGCTGTCTGAAAGTAATCATCAGCACATCATAGCTATTGGTGTGGTTTGAATTTGCCATTATAAGCAAGGACAGCTGATAGAGTCTAGGAAGTTTTTGGTTTTGTTTTCAGAAAGAAAAGTGGGTAATAGGTGAAAGTGTTTGAGTAGGATAATCTAATTTCTAAGTGGAATACATTTGGAGATGTTATATTCATTTCACTGAATGTAAATGTTGTGTGAAAAAGTAAATTCTCTCGCAAATTAATGGTTCCTATTTAGGATAAAGGGTGTCTCTTCATGTTATTTTTGTTTTCTTGCTTTTTATGTACTGTCATATTTTTTTTAATATGTCATGAGACAAGCTTATAACATGCTATAAGGAAAAGATTAATTTTATCTCATTTTGACGATGCTAAAACTAAGGTTCCAGAAGTACCTCTGTCCTGCTTAGAGCATGAAGCTCATGAAATTTGTCCTCAGCTGTGGCATGCTTGTTTGGACTGTATTAGAAATCACGCACTCTTTTGAAGCTGGATTCTGAAAAGTCCAGAATGGTTAACCTTGTACAAGCGGTACACATTTCTGTATTGCACATCTAAACGACTAATGTTTTGATTGTATCAATTCGAGAGGAGATTTGATTAAAGACTGAATGTGTCCGCAAGTGTTGGAAGGAATTAGCCAAGGCAATTTTTTTTTTTTTTTTTTTCATAAACCTGAGAACTATGTAGTAATTGTGTTTAAAGAACCTCAGTGGCTTGAGGATCAAATTTTCAGCACTTAATGTGAAAATCATTGTCAGGGTCATCGATTATTATGGATAGTAATAAATTTGCTCTCTCTAGATCTTCCCTTTGTGTAACACTGATCTTCTAACCCTTCCCTTAACCTTAGAAGTCCAAAGTGTTCATTGCCTTTCTAGAACTGTGAACTTCTGGGTATACCCAGATAGGATTAACTCTGAAAATATATTTAATTTTACAAAAATAACACAGTAATTAAAATTCAGAAAATTTGCATATGTGCATTATATATAGTACTTAGTATCCTTGTTTATCTTTGAGCCACTGTATAATGGCAGAATAATATGAGTACCTGGGTAAAGATTTCCAAGCCTATCAAAGTCTTTGAATGAGTTCCAAATACAAGACTGCAAATACTTTGTAAAATTTGAAACAGATATGGGGGGGGGGGAACCACTCAAGTGGTGTTCCTAATTAGATATTGTTTGTCAAAACAGGATCTGTTTCTTTTAAGCTTTTCTATCTGATATCAATAAACTATTCTGTATGGTCACTTTCAGCTGTATCACTGTGCTACTTTTGAACATATTACTAGAAATACAATTTAAAGTGAAGAAAGATGAGCAAGACAAAACTTACGGAAGTGATCTGTCAAGTGTCAGTACTTCAGCAGCAAAAGTGTGTCAAACCACAAGATTTTCCTAGAAAGTGAGATTTGGTTGCTAAATACTTGTTTTGTTTTGTTTTCTCCAACTGCCAACCTGTTTAAGCTTCATTTCTTCACTTTCTTTTCTAAGGTTGATTATTGATCTTTTTAGGTTGGTTTTTTTTTTTTTTTTTAATTTCCAATCACAGACATCCTGCTTGCTAGTTATAGTTGTTAGGGTTTTTCTTTTCTAAGAATGATGTAACAACAGTTCAGGAATATTTCTCTCTGAAGTTAATTTACATTGATTTGGAAGTGCAAACTACTTTTCTAAGAACTATTTAAATGCATCCAAAATTTTAGGATGTGAGCAGTCCCATGAATTCCAATATATGCCTTGGGTATATATTTTATATTTGTTAGTCTTTGCAGGATGTGGACCTGAAGATACTCCTTACATTTTAACATATAGACAAATCTTTTAACAGTATTCAGTCCAGTGCAAAACACTGATTACCCTAAAACAGACATTTTAATTTTTAAAGACCATATAATAATTTCTAAAACAGTAAATTCAAACCACAAGAGTACAATTACTCTTGAGATATTTAACCTCTTCCTTTGACTGCAGTGATGTTTTCTAGCCACTAGTCACCAAAAAAACCTGAGTTTTAAGATTGGTAAAGCAGTGCATTTTGAATTGAATAGTTTGCTCATTCTTTCAACTGTCTCAGATCATCTCGTTTCAAGGCTGGTTTATTAAAACAAAGAATCTCAAAATACACTCTAAGCAAGCAAATCTCATAGTATATGATAATCACTTGAAAACCTTTAGGTATTTTTCTACTTGTCCTCAGTTCATATTCTGTCCTTCTAGGGCATATATATATTATTTATTTATTTATTTTACCAGTCCTGCTGTGGAATGTAAGAATTGATTAAAATCTTTTCCTACTGAGAAGTTGATGGCTGATCCCTCATTAAGTTAAAAGAGGCATTCAATTCCTTAAATTATATCTGAATTAATATTTTTCTGAGGAAGGCCTTTATAGCACTAATGAGTTTCTAGATGGAATTTTCAGGGTGAATACCATGTACTGGAGTAATATAAGTTCCTGCAAAATTTGTAGAATTTTAAGAAAACTAGTTTGTACCAGCAGATACATAGATACATTTGACTGCGGAGGTGACAAGAGTACAAGCACGCACCATGAAATTTGCCTTTTATAATCATGACTGATTGAACAGTTTGCATTAATTGTGTTTGTGTATGTTTTATTTTAAAATTTTTAAGCCTAATTGATAATAGCAATTCAGTGGAATTCAGCAGGACTACTCACAAAAAGTCAAGCATGTAGCAGAGTGTTCTGCTGTGTTACCTGACAGAAATTGGTGACAGTACAATGTATCAAATACTTAGTATGCTGAATATACACAGCTGGTAAAAAATAAGTCCAAATCATGCATATTGGATGATGTTCACAACACATATACACCTATTATGAACCAGCTCTGGTTGACAGCGTAGAGATCTTAATGTATTCTCAGCATGGCAAACCTCTGCACCTTCACTGTAGTGTTCCTCTGTGTGTTTGCTGTGAATTTTACACATGCAAAGCACAGCATACTTAGCATGTAAGTATTCACCACTGTTGCAGGATGTATGCAAGTCTGACACATACTGTGCTGTGATACAGCAGCACTCCCCAGTATGCTGCCAAATCTGTTTTTCTAATATTATAATATTGATACAAATGAAAATTATAGGGTTATCTATAACATCTAATGAAACAAAAGTCTGTATGGATTTTTACAAGATCTTTTTCTTTATAATTATGTAATTGTATTATAGTAATACAGATTTGTTATAGCATAATGACTATCATTGTAGTAATGTAATATTAGGCATTATGCAATGGAGAAAACCAATTTTTGTTAGGATTAGTATTGTAGAACATAGAGTTCTTGGGGATCTTCCCAAATTACTGGGTACCTCTGCACCTTCATTGTTAAATATTATTACCATTTTATTACTTATTTTGTTATTCTCCTCTACCGTTATTTTGTTAACAGGTTTTTCTTCTATCTGTTCTAAATGTTACTATTCTGAACACTTGGTTTATATTTCTGTCTAACATCTTTCTTTGGTATCACTCTTATTCTCCCCATATGTGAGCACTTCCTTGGCTTTATGAAAATCCTAGATATGACAACATTTTAAAGACCTTATTTTACTGGTCATGTCACATGAGCAGCAGTAATTCTTTAATATTATAAACAACTATTACACAGTAGTATGGAGAAAATGCTGTACAAACATGATTTTCAGAACTTAGAATGAGCAGCTTTTGTTGTAAGGCAACATGTTTTTAACAACTTGAAAACCTAGATCTTTCTCCTTTGTTATTTCTATTTTGCTGCCAAAACATGAGCAGAAGATCCTCTTGTTGGGAACAGATTTATGACTGTATTTCACTTCATTAGAGGGTTAATCTTAGCAAAGCTTTCAACTCAAAAAAAAAAAAAAAATAGAAAAAGTATGAGGGTGAGCTGGTCAGTATTCAAGGATCACCTTCTCTGTGTCCAGGAGCAAACTATAATGACGAAGAGAAAGGCAGGAAAGAATGCTAGGAGACCTGCCTAGATGAACAAGGAGCTCCTGGACATGCTCTCACGCAAAAAGAAACTCTACAAGGAGTAGAAAGGAGGACAGCTAGAATGGGGGGCATACAGGGAAGCTGCCC